>CM060624.1:2297090-2494590 GCA_030578275.1 Meda fulgida
GATTTCAATTTCAAGTAAAAACTATAATTCTGTAATTCTATTTTTACTGAAAAAAAAGATATGATCAATAAGTTAGGACAACATGTTTTTACATTGCTTTAACTCATCAAAATTAGTTAAGCAATTTTTAACTTTTTTGTTGTACAAGTCAGTTAAATGTTGAAATTATTTAAACATCCAAGTTGATAGTACTTAAAAATCATATATTTTTTTAAGTGTAGTTAAATGTCACCATAGGATATCAACAACTGAATTTGAATGGCAGCCTATTGTGAGATTTAATTATAGTAAAAATACAATTATCAACACAGTTTTTAATAGTTGAAATTTAATTGTTGATATCAAGAATGATACTTTTTACTAGGAAAAATCCAATTTCTGATATCAAGAATTAGCATTTTAACTAATGAAAATTTAATTGTTGATATCAAGAATTCATATCCTAAGAATGAATAAACGTCAAAACGGTTTGCCATACTAGAGTCACTTTACAGTGATTTTATTCACTGATGATATTCAACATGGCATGGAGTGCCTAAACCCCTATTTTACCGTGGTAAAACCAGAGTAACACAAGATAGCAGCTTCATCAATAATTCAGTTTAAAAATAAGACAATTTCCCATTGACTGACAGTCTTTATGACTTGATTCATGCATCAGCTGATATGTGAATCTGCTCACCTGGCCTCTGAACACTTTAATTCAAAACGCTTCTTGTTCAACATTTTCTTCTGCATCTTATTGAGCCTCTGCATCTCTCTCTCTCTCTCTCTCTCTCTCTCTCTCTCTCTCTCTCTCTCTCTCTCTCTCTCTCTCTCTCTCTCTCTCTCTCTCTCTCTCTCTCTCTCGGAAACAGTTGTCATGGCAACCCACAGAACTTTCTTCGCAATGCCACTTTTAGAAACAAAGTTAGCAGAATTCCTCCAGGGTTCAGAAGAAGAGGAGAGAAGATGAAGCTACAGGTAATGCAAAAATCCTCAAATGAGGCCCTAATGGAGAAAAACGCTGTGAATTAAACATGTTTTATGCACCCTGAAGCAGGGAGAGCGTTTTCACATTCGTCTCCTAAACTCTAGCCTTCCTGATAATGTTCGGGGCTCAGACTCTCTCTCCCAGTTTAAATCTGGATTAAAGATGCATCTCTTTAGCCTAGCATTCATATAATGCATCTCCTAACCTTATAGTTATATGAGATCAAATGCACATGATTATTCTTATGCTTAATGTTATATGAACAGCAGCTACGGTAATTATTTTCTATTTGCTTTTCTGTTTTATCTTGGGATGGTAACTAGAGTTCGTCAGCTCCAGTTTGGATAATGAAGATTTCAGATGAGCAAACTCTGAATCAACAAGCACCAATTCTACTTTTTCTAAATATCATAATCATTTGTTAACAAACAAGTATTCATTACTTCAATGAGCTCATTGTTTCTGCATTAAATGATTACAATGTATAAATTATTCATTTTTTCGCTAACTGATTTTGTAGGCTATCTGTACATTTCTGAAATACATAACTTGGACATTTACCTCTGATAACAGATCACTGTAAACTGTAATATGGACTCATGCACTTTCTGTAAAGCTGCTTTGAAATGATGTGTGTTGTGAAAAGCATTATAGAAATAAATGTTAATTGAATTGAATTCTGGGATGACGTGCAATGCAGGAGAAACCTGAAAACCTAAGTCTGGTTTAAGTCAGTCTTTCTTAATCTCGTGCTCAAGCAGATGCACACACACACACACACACACACACACACACACACACACACACACACACACACACACACACACACACACACACACACAGCGTCAAATTGTCTCCCTCGTCGGCTGTCAGCGCGACTGATCTTGTCAAGACACACATGTAATTTCACCTCAGCAACAGCTGCCTGTAATTACTCCCCGCATGCACCACTCTTGAAAACAGCTTGATTTTTTGGTTGAAGCGATTCGGCGCTCAAAAGGTTCTGCGAACACACATAAAGAACGTGAATTCGTGCTTGTAAACAGTGATGCACGATCAGAAATGTCATCATGTGGGTGAATATTGAAATAATACTCAAATAAACAAGGAAATCAAATATGATTACAGCTACAGGCTTTCCTAGACATCCACACTAACTGTGAGGATAGAGAACATTTACTGCTTTTAATGTGTTATTCAATATTATAGTCAGTCTCTTTCACACTGCAGTCAATATGGTGTCAGGTTTTATTGTAGGTTTGATCTATCTATCTATCTATCTATCTATCTATCTATCCTTTACAGGCAAGCAGATGAAGGGATAGTTCACCCAAAAACAGCTGCACAACCACTTTGATGCTTCAAAAAGTTAATAAAGAGATTGTAAAACTAATCTTTGCCCACAGAGCTCACCACAGGACAGACTGTGACATACTAGCACTGCTCCAAGATTCAGGACCCAAGGTCGACTTTCTGGAAAACAGCGAGGGAAACCAGGACAGCATATTACAGCCTCCGATAACACCAGAGCAACAGCCCCTCTCACCAGACACGTTCTCCATCTCTCCAGCATCTCCACTTCTGTGCTTCTCAGAGAAAATGGAACAACTGGTGTATGCTGGAACTAGACTATCCCACTCTTTTGCTGCAAGCCCCCAGATACCAACCAAAAAACGGCAGGCCCCACAACCACCAAAGCCTGCAGGTCCAGCTCGCCCTCCCCCTCCTCCTGCGAGAGCTCTTCGGCCTCTGCCACAGCGCCAGGGCACACACCCTCCTCCAGCGGCTCGAGGTGAACCACAAACAACTGATACCAGCTCTCACTGATATGTGTCGGGTCCCCGCTATGATAACAGTAACTTTCTCAAATGTTTACAGAACAAGCGGGAACCCAGTGTGCCTGTATCTTTATCTTTCTCTATTGCTGTTCAATTACATGATAGAAAGTCTAAGGCCTTCAAAAGCCATACAGCAAACCCATCTAATCTGGTGCCTATTACACGCCAAACTAAGATTGCTGTGGGGACAAAAAGTAAGACTGTTAAGTTAGCACTTTTAAACATCCGCTCACTTAAAAATAAATCACTTCTAGTCAACGACTTAATAACCACATACAACCTGGATTTTATGTTGCTAAATGAAACTTGGCTAGAAGAAAGCTGCAGTGCAACAGTCCTCAATGAAACAGCCCCTCCTAACTTTACTTTTATGAGTGTCTGCAGAGCTGTCAGAAGAGGTGGAGGTTTAGCTGCTCTTTTTAAAGATGTCTATCAATGTAAGCAAATATCATTTGGTAATTACCCGTCTTTTGAATATCTGGGTATTGTGTTAAAAGGTGCTCCACGCATTTTACTTATCATTGTTTACAGGCCTCCAAAATACTCTCCAGCCTTTGCTGAGGACTTTACCGAACTGCTATCAACAACTTCCTCAGAGTTTGACCGTTTTGCTATTGCTGGAGATTTTAACATTCACATAGATAATGCAGAAACCAATATGGCAAAAGAAATCAAAACTGTTTTAAAAACTTTTGATCTGACTCAGCATGTACATGGACCCACACATAATCGTGGACACACTCTAGATTTACTTATCAGTAAGGGTCTAAACATTTCATCGATTGTTATTAAGGACATAGCACTGTCTGATAATTTTTGTATTTTCTTTAATATATTGATCTGTCCTGCCATTGAAGCTAGATCTGTGTCTGTCAAGAAGAGATGCTTAAATGAGAACACTAGTGTACTATTTATGAAGGCTATATCTTTAACACCAAGCATATCTGCTGACTCTGTTGATTTTCTCCTTGATTCTTTTAACTCAAAAGTTATAGGTGTAATTGATGATATTGCTCCTGTGAAAGTCAGGAGCAAGAATGGCAGACAGAAAGCACCTTGGAGAAACTCAACAGCAATGCAAAATATGAAAAGACAATGCAGAAAAGCAGAGCGCATGTGGCGGAAGACAAAACTTGTAGTCCATTATAACATCTACAAAGACAGCATCCATGCTTTCAATGAGGAACTAGGCAAAGCTAGACAGACTTTCTTCTCAAATATTATAAACAGCAATATAAACAACACACGCACTCTTTTTGCTACTGTAGAGAGACTGACAACCCCCCCAAGCCAGATTCCCAGTGAAATGCTCTCAGACAGCAAGTGCAGTGAGTTTGCTCCTTTCTTCTCTGAGAAAATCAATAATATCAGAAAGGTGATCAGCTCATCCTTGAGCCGCACTGGGGTCAGACAGATCAGACAACAGCCTGAGAAAGTAGTCACTATGTCTGATTTCAAAGAAATTGATGGCAAAATTTTGGAAGAAATCGTACAGCACCTTAAAACATCAACCTGCGCCCTTGACGCACTTCCCACATCTTTCTTCAAAACTGTGTTACACAGCTTAAAAGCAGATCTCCTAGAAGTGGTAAATGCCTCACTTCTCTCTGGGAGTTTTTCGAACTCCCTGAAAACTGCAGTTGTCAAGCCCCTCCTGAAAAAGAGCAATCTGGATAAGACCATATTAAACAACTATAGACCGATCTCAAATCTTCCTTTCATAGGCAAGATCATTGAAAAAGTTGTCTTCAATCAGCTGAACAAATTATTAAGCTCGAATGGAAACTTTGACTAGTTTCAATCTGGTTTCCGACCGCATCACAGCACAGAGACAGCGCTCATAAAGATAATAAACGATATTCGCTTAAATACTGACATAAGCAAATTATCAGTTCTAGTACTACTCGACCTCAGTGCTGCATTTGACACTGTCGATCACAACATACTTCTTGACAGGCTGGAAAACTGGGTCGGGCTTTCTGGGATAGTCCTAAAATGGTTCAGGTCATACTTAGAAGGGAGAGGTTATTATGTGAGTATAGGAGAGCATAAGTCTGAGTGGACATCTATGACATGCGGAGTCCCTCAAGGCTCAATTCTTGCGCCACTCCTATTCAACCTGTACATGCTCCCGATGAGCCAAATAATGAGAAAGAACCAAATCTCTTACCACAGCTATGCAGACGACACACAGCTCTACTTAGCCCTATCGCCTAACGATTACAGCCCCATTGACTCCCTTTGCCAATGCATTGATGAAGTAAACAATTGGATGTGCCAAAACTTTCTTCAGTTAAACAAAGACAAAACTGAAGTCATTGCGTTTGGAAACAAAGATGAAGTCCTCAAGGTGAACGCTTACCTTCAGTCTAGGGGTCAAACAACTAAAAATCAAGTCAGGAATCTGGGTGTGTCTCTGGAGTCAGACCTTAGTTTCAGTAGTCATATCAAAGCAATAACTAAATCAGCATACTATCACCTGAAAAATATTGCAAGAATTAGATGCTTTGTTTCCAGTCAAGACTTAGAGAAACTTGTGCATGCTTTCATCACCAGCAGGGTGGATTATTGTAATGGTCTCCTCACTGGCCTTCCTAAAAAGACCATTAGACAGTGTCAGCTCATACAGAACGCTGAGCAGAACCAGAACATATGAACACATCACACCAGTCCTCAGGTCTTTACACTGGCTGCCAGTTACATATAGAATTGATTTTAAAGTATTATTACTGGTATATAAATCATTCAATGGCCTAGGACCTCAATACATTGCAGATATGCTCACTGAATATAAACCCAACAGATCACTCAGATCACTAGGATCACATCAGCTAGAAATACCAAGGGTTCACTCTAAGCATGGTGAGTCTGCTTTTAGCTACTATGCCAGCCGCAGCTGGAACCAGCTTCCAGAAGAGATCAGATGTGCTCCTACAGTAGTCACATTCAAATCCAGACTCAAAACACATCTGTTTACCTATGCATTTACTGAATGAGCACTGTGCCACTGCTCGTCCGACTGTTTGAACTGTATTTTATTTAATGTTTTAATTATTCTAATTTTATTTGATTATTTCTGTATTTTATCTTTTATTCTAAAATGTTTTAATTTTTCAGATTTCTTTTGTTTTAATTTCTTCTATGTAAAGCACTTTGAATTACCATTGTGTATGAAATGTGCTATATAAATAAACTTGCCTTGCCTAATCTGAATTGAGCGGTTTAGGTCTAGTCCAAGTTCAAGAGACCTGATCGCTTTATATGATGAACAGATTAAATTTAGACTTTTTAATTTTGTTTATATGTCTATGTGGTGTTTTTAATATGCTTTAAGACAAATCATGTGTAAGTTCATAAGTCGACAGCATTGCTGAGTATTTTCTGCTTAAAACTGCAGTGAACCAAAGACAGTCTCAAAAACACGGTGTGAAATCGCTGGTGTTTCTGACGTCACAAACGACCTTGTAACCAATCAGATCAACGTGTGCTCGTCAACCAGTGGATCTCTGAGTGAGTGAGTGAGTGGAGGCGGGGCTCATTTGCATATTCATAAGACTGCATACTAAATGAGGCAAGGGTGTCGAGTTACAATCAAGCTATTTTAAGACATGGAGACATTTTTTTCAAGGAAGGGAATTTTCATTTTTTAAGGGATGAAATTATTGACTACAGACTTTTTTTTTTAAATTTACATTAAACTTTTTAGAATTAAACGTTTTGCTTGTATGGATTAAAAGTGCTCAAAACTTTGAACGTTTGCAATTGGTGGATCTCATGTGATTGACAGGTTGCTCCGCCCTCGTCATCAGAGAAGAGATGCAGCAAGAGGGTGGATAAGTTATTATGATTCAAGATTATGTGGCACATGAATTAAAAAAAGAATAATAATGTGGACAGATAAATTATAATAAATGCTGCAAATGCATTATTCCATAAAAAGTAGGAATTGTCCATTTTGATTTCATGGTGACTTTAACACACACGACACATGCTCGACCTCTGCATTGATAAACGCTCACAAACACAGTGTTTTGGCTTTCGAGCGCCTCAGAGGAGCGCAGATATACCACACTTCAAACTCCTGCGTGAGCCGCTGACAAGAGAACGAGCACAGATGGCATAATTGCGTTTCATTAATTTACACCTTTTGAGGCAGATGCACGGTTATTTTTATAAAGGTGTAAGTCTGGGCGCCATCTATCGCACATGCCGCTACAGCGAGTTTAACGTCAAACATGATTGTGTGATATTCATACAATCACAATCTGCATCTAAAAAAAAAAAAAGTCAAACTCACAGTCGAGAACTTTAGAGCAAATTAGACAGAGTTTTAGTGTTTTAAGTGACATAAAACCAGCCTTTAGTGGTTTGATGGTCTTATTGGCCACCATCACTGGTCAGGCTGGTTATTGCAATGCCAAAATGATATTCTTACTTAATAGTTTTTTCTTGTTTTCAATTACAAATATCTAAACACTATTGAATCAAGATGTTTTTACTTGAGAAGCAAAATGATTGAAGATTATAAAGAAAATCATCAAAATGAAGTGTTTATGCTTAAAAGAAGTAAAAATATCTGCCAGTGGAGCAGGAAAATTAATCTTAATTCAAAGAAGGAAATTACTTTATTTTTCTGACTCCACTGGCAGATATTTTTTTACTTGTTCTAAGCACAAACTCACTTCATTTTGATGATTTTTCACAAAACAAGAATTAATATTTTAAAGTAATTTTGCTTCTCAAGTAAAAGTATCTTGATTTAAGAACGTTTAGATATTTAAACTAGAAAACTTTTTTGCAATGCATGCTGGGAAACCAGATGAATACTAACTTTACCAGGATGGGAGATCAGTTAAACAGTTAACCCAGTGACGACTTTGTTTTTTCAACTCAATACGAATCATTAATATTGAAGTGACAGGTGATCGTTAGCTAGAAAGTATTATTTCAGCAGGCTGCAAGAAGAAGGAAAGTTTAGAAGAAGCCTGAACAAAAGTTGGAAGGCAGTCATGCGCATTTAACAAAGCAGAGTGTTCATTCTACACAAAAACAAGCGGAAAATCAGCGCATGCAAAGAGAGACAAACCCCACCCAAGTCTTCAGAGATCACATGGAAACCTGCATGAAAAGGTAAATTCACAGATCAGATGTGTTATGCATGACCAGTAGAACCTCTTCTGAGAGGTGAACGGACCTCTACCTGCCACAATCACTGCCGTCTGCAATTACTGCCGTCTGCAATTACTGCCACGACTCTCCGGCTCGCTGATTAACTGCCTCGCATGGCCAATGCTTGTCAAGTCGAAACCCTCTTCAGCTCTCAATAAAGTCAGCCAGCAATTGCAACTTAGTTGAGGATGACGAGAACAGGATCAGTGTGAAGCTCTCGCTTTAAATAACAAGCTCTTACATAGAGAGTGACCGTCCTTTATTTAAAGTTAAACAACACAAAAGTAATTTAATCGAGGAGCAGCTTGTGTCTCATTCACACTTCAGTCAAATTTAAATTAAAAATGTGGCCTGAGGGGCTGTTTAAACGACACTATTTTCAACTAAAAACGTAAAACTTTTTATGCATTTTGGCCGTTCATTTACACGACAAAGGCGTTTTGGGGGCTTGAAAACGCAATCTTTTGAAAACAGGTTTCAAAGTGCAAGTTTTTGAAAACGGTCTCCGTGTAAAACATCAAAAACACAACGTCATGCACATGCGTATTACGTTTTCAGTCTATAGTGTTTCATCATCGCCATCTAGTGGCCTGGCAGCAGAATACAGCTTTTTTTAGTCATTTTCGCGGATCCATGTGAATGGGGATCGTTTTGACAATGGTGTCGTCTGTACGCGGAAAACTCAAAGGAAAAACGTCTGTTTTAGGGATATCTTTGTCGTGTAAACGTACTCTTAGGCCCTGTTTACACGAGAACGATTCCGGGTGAAAACGTAAAAATATTTTATCGGATGTGGCTTTCGTTTACACGGCGACGGCGTTTTGGGGGCTTAAAAACGCAAAAAAGTGTAACCACCCTCCAGAGTGGAAATCTTAAAAACGCTCCACCGTCGCGTTCCCGTCTAAACAGTAAAAACGCAAATCTGCTCTCGGTGGCTCTCGTCGCGTACGCGTTTACGTCACAGGCATGCGCCAGTAAAATAACAACCAACATGTCGGATTATTTCCATACGTCGGACCTTCAAGTTGCCCTCGCAGCTCTGATAAACGTACAAGAGTCTTTTAAGCAGTTGTACAAAATATTCTCAGATATTGGTGTTATTGTGTGTCAGTGCTTCACATCGCCACCTAGCGCCTGGAGTGCACACTACATCGAATTTCACACACTTTTGCGTCATCATATGCACGCGGATTTCCCCCCCATAACGCTCGTCTAAACGCAGAATAAAAAGTGATAACTCAAAGCCACTTTCGCGTTTTCTCTTCATATCTTTCCGTGTAAACATAGCCTTAGATGCACTGCTGCACTACACTGAGCCCATTGGTCCTCGTTTGTCATGTGACCACTAATGAGGTCAGTGAAAATTAGTGAATAACGGCCTCAGTTTCCTTCTGTTCGCACACAAAACATCATATGACTTACATGACAGTATACAGTAATGGGCAAAAGTGATGTCCGGCACAGTTGACATCTTCACTCCTTTATTCAGATTTTATTCAAAATTTGTATTGGGTAGTTGTACTTGGAGTAGTAATAATAATTCAAACATGCTGACATCATTTTTATCAAAGCTGTCATACAAAGAAATTATGAACACAAGAGAACAAATAAAATATTTAGTAATATTTATGTTGTTGTTAATGTATGAGCTTTTTGTTTTTTTATTTATCTATACAGATGTTCTGCAGAGAGAAAGTTAAAATATTTTATGGTGACAAAATTGTGTCAAACTTTAAAAACTTTAAACTAATTAAAAAGTAATTAAAGAGATACAATAAAAAGTTATACTAATCTATTCTTTAAAGTAATCACATATTGGCTGACTGTGTTGAATGTGACGCGCTACACAACGTTCAACATGAGACACATTATACTTCATTTTGAAGTATATACTTCATTCATAAAGGTTTTATTGGTATCGATGGTTCCATGAAGGACCATTCATGAACCCACTAAAGTAATTTATAGTGTAAAAGGGTTCTTTAGATTTTTTAAATGTTCTTCACACTAAGAAAAAATGGTTGTTTTAAGAACTGATCACTGAAAGGTTCTTTAGGGTCAAAAGATTGTTCTTCTATGACATCACTATGATGAAAAAACCCTTTTGGAATCTTAAGTCTCACTTAAGTGCCTTCAAACACGCAGTATTATTCAATGCGTTTCAACTGAAACAGAAAAACAGGGCGTGGCATATCGAGCAGCTCCTCCCCTTTTAAAAAATAGCCAATAGCATTTTGTTTAAATCACAGCTCGGCCAGAGCCGTTGAGCTCGATAAAGCCGCAGTTTCATCCTAATCTCCTCCATATCGCTTTAAAATACAGCATTCTGGGCAGAATTGAATGGATCTGATGTTTTCTGGTCTGCGGCGACTCGATCACATGATCGGCTCTGTGTCGTGTCTCTGGACCGGATCTGCGGTGACACTAACGTGAAACCAGACTTCATTCACCACAATGGAAAACATATTTACACTGTCTGAATCGTTCCCTATCCCCTATATAGTGCACTTTGTGCCGTTCACCATTTAGAAAACAGTTTCAGCGTCTGTTTATAATGTAGGGGGCGGAGCTTCAGATTCTAGAGAGCATTTGATTGGACAGAACATCTGATGAGAAGCTGAAGTGCAGTGATGTCATTAAAATAATTGGTGAAGTGAGAGACTAAGTTTTGAATGCTTATACAGTATCTTCTTAATGCGAATTGTGTCATTGTTTTGGAGCACGTAACTTATAGGTAACAGTGAGGCTAACATAATTATACTAAAAACATCAGTTTTGATTTCATGGGGACTTTAAGAGTGTAAAGAACCTTTTCATGTCAATTATTCACTACAGTCTTGTTTTCTGAAAAAAGTAAAAAAAAAATAGGAGTTTATGCTTAAAAAAGAACAAATATCTGCAGGAAATAAGGAAAACAAGATTATTTTTATGTCCCCATTTGCACATATTTGTTGTTTTAAGCATGAACTCCCTTAATTTGGCTGCCATTCAGTTTTTCAAGTAAATGCATCAAGATTTTAGAATATTTAGATATAAATAAAGACAAAAATACTGAGCAAAAATTGTTTTGCAGTGTTTTTCTCTGGCCAAACGTGAGCAGATCAACTATCAGATTCACTAAAGTTCTGATTCATTCAAGGCTTTCAACGGTTCAACTCGTGTGTTTGTCAATCTTGTCCTTATATCAGCTCACTGGGGCTTCACACATAGGAAACGAGGTTAGTTGTATTAGCGCGAGCAACTCTTCACGCGACTGCTTTCTTTCCTCCACTCAGAAAACTAATCTCCGCAACACGTTAATGGAATGCAGGGAAGGTGTAAAAATAAAATAAAAATAAAGCAAGAAGGAAGAGAAAAGAGTGTCTGCAATCTCACCTCCCCTCACGAACATTGTCACACACTTGCATTCCTCACCTCCAATTAGCGGGAAGAGAGTCCTAAATATAGCAGCCATCACACACTCCAATCAGATCGCGAGATTTAAGTGTGTGTGTGTGTGTGTGTGTGTGTGTGTGTGTGTGTGTGTGTGTGTGTGTGTGTGTGTGTGTGTGTGTGTGTGTGTGTGTGTGTGTGTGTGTGTGTGTGTGTGTGTGTGTGTGTGTGTGTGTGTGTGTGTGCGTGTGTGTGCGTGTGCGTGTGTGTGTGTGTGTGTTGTTGAACAATGGAGGAAAGGTTGGAGAGATCGTCTCATCGGTGGGCCTTCCGATCGATGACTTCCTAAATTGGCGTTGCATAAATCGATGAAGGTAAATTGTCACTGCGATTATCAATTGTGTCATTGATCGAGTCTGAAAGCCTGTTGACTGGCACTCAAGCGAGGCCTAATGTGAGTGTAGGCTAACCATTGTTTTGGACATATAGAGATAAAGACAGTCTTACACACCAAACGCCTATGCATTTTTTTCTTTTCTTAGATAGGCTATTTGTACTGGAAAACGAGACAAGACATTTTTTGTTTTGCAATAGGCTAAACAACCAATTATTCTGTCTCATTTTTTCCCTTCTCTTTGCTAAAGATGAATATTATGTAGCCTAAGCTTGTTTCCGCCACAGAATAATAATTAAAAATAATTGCAGAATTATCTCACAATTCTTTTTATCTCATAATTGCGTGATAAATTGTGAGTTATAAAGTTCGAATTGCGTGATATAAAGTCTTATATAAAGTGATATAAATGGACTTTTTTTCTCAGAATTGCATGTTTATATCTCGCAATTCTGAATTTATATCACACAATTGTGTTATAAAGTCAGAATTGGATGATATAAAGTTGCAATTGCGTCTTATAAAGTCAGAATTGTGAGATATAAACTCGCAATTCTGAGGAAAAAGGTCGCTTTTTTACCTAAGAATTGGACTTTCTTTGGACACATTATTTTTTTTAAATTCCTGAGCCTTGTAACTTGAATCTGAATAACTTCCTCTTGCAGCATCTCTTCTCTTCTCTGATGATGAGGGCGGGGCAACCTGTCAATCACATGAGATCCACCAATAGCAAACCACAACCATCCAATCAACATATACGTGCCGAGACCCACTAGAACACCTTTACTAACTTCAGAAGCATTTGATTCTGGAACTGAGCCTGATCTCAAACCGCCTCTCAGTGCAACTGAATCAGTCAAAGTCTCAGTGCTTCAAACACTTCTTCTCCTCTAACTGTGTTCTTTGCATGTGCACAGAGGTAATTATAAGGAAGGCGATGTCCCAAAACCCCAGAAGCTCATATGTGGCTTGTCAATGGTGTTTGGTGAGACGCAGAGCTAGTGGACCCTGAAGGCGCAAACGTCCTTACCGTTCACACTCAGCCGGCGCGGGACTCTCAAGGAGACGAATGTAGGTTTGTCCTCAGTGGTCCTGACATCACATGAAGCCTGTGGAGGTTGTTGAGGAGACACATAATGAATCAAATGGGAACGAACAGCTAAATACTTCTGGTAAAATAGCAAAGGTCTTTCTGTGCTTCATTCAGGATCTGAGGGGCCTTTCAGCTTGAGCCTTTCAAACATGTGAAGCTTTATTATCTTCCAACTCTAAATTATGCCTACTTTCTAAAGGGATAGTGTCATAGGTCTTGTCCACACTAATACGGTTTCGAGAGAAAAAGCATCTTTTTCTCTCTGTTTTGTCCTTCAGTCGACACTGAGACGGCGTTTTTATTAATGAAAAAGTGGATCCATTTTAAAAAGCATTTTTTTCGTTGTTTAAAAACGACGTAAGTTTAGTCATGTGACGCATAATAAACCCATTGATTATTCCAGTATTGTTGTACTGTTATGTGGTTTTCACTTTCACACTGTTGCTAAAATATGTTACTTTGCACTCTTCATATCACAGTCCTGCAAAGATGACAGAAAATTCACTCACATTTGCTGTCCTGCGGCAATACATGAAAGCAGTCGCGTTTTAGACCAAACATATAACGATGAGTGAGAGCGACCTGGACGATCAGTGAATGCTGAGATGAAATGATCCTGTCAGAAGAATTGCGCGATAACTTTACTATTTATTTTTCCGTCTGTATCATCTCAGTGAGCTTTTACGCATGCGCAGTAAAGGTGAATTTAGCGTTTCAGGCGTTTTCCAAAAGTTTCTCATCCACTCTGAAACGTCGGAAAACGCTAGTGTGGACGGAGAGATTTTCAGAAATGCCGTTTTCAAATGTGTCCGGATTATTGTAGACGTATTATAACGCATAAAAAGTCCTCCGTTTTTTTGTTGAAAACAGTGTTTTGTAAATAGCCCCCTATAATGATAATTTATAGGTAAACTATCCATTTGTCATCAATTACTTGTACCTACTTCAAACTGGATGTATGATTTTCTTTCCTCTATGAAACACAAACAGTTGAGAAATAAAACGCACGTGTAACAGTATAATGGATCTGTGCAGCTCTTAAAGTGACAGCAGCCTAATAAACCTGCTGCTATCTGTTTTTAATGTTAATCTGACAAAGAACAATCACTCACTTCTCTGAATAACTTTTCTAACATTAATAAGGATTCATCTATTTTTCATGGCTGGTAAAAAACATTTATTAATTAAACAATTTCCTTAAGTCACCGGCCTTTGGCAGGTGTGGCAAAAAGCTAGTTTTAGGCGCTGAGTGTATGTTTGAGATTTGAGAGAAGACAATGTGTACAGATTCTCCTTATGTGCGTGATGCAACCAGATTTTAGATTAAGGATTTTAAAAACTCCTGTGGTCTGAGCTCGGCTGAGTTTATAATCTTTACCGATTATAAAATCTGGTTGCATCGCGCACATAAGGAGAATCTGTACAGATTGTCTTCTCTCAAATCTCAAACATGCACAAGCGTTAGTAACAGAGCCACCAATAGTTCCAAACGCTGCTTTCATTTCACATTCGCTGGTAAGTTGATGAAATAATGTATATGTTTTTGATGAAATAGCTGCATACTGGAATTATTTGACATTTTAACGCCTTAGCTGACCAATCATGAATCTACTTAGTGGTTAATAGTGCTAATTTATATTATTCAACAGCTCTGCTGCGCATTAAATGATTTTACTGCACACCTTCCAGCCAATCAGAATCAAGTATTCAAAAAGACCTATAAACACAATCTCATCATAAAAAAACAAACTTGTGCTTCAAGTACAAATGGAGTGTCCTGAGTGTGAGAGAGGCACGTGTGTCGTTCCCCCTGTCCTGTGGTAAAGGGTCATTCTGTCGCCCGTCCTGCCATGGTGAGGGAACATCTGTTATCATCAGCGGCGGTCTCAGTGTGTGCCAGCGGCTGCCATGATGACCAGACCACGACCTGAACACACACACTCACTCACTCACACATGCACACACTCACACACACACACACACACTGTCTTTGTGGAGACTCTCCATAGACGTAATGATTTTTATACTGTACAAACTGTATATTCTCTCCCCTTACACTAACCCTATCCCTAAACCTACCCATCACACACACACTAACCCTATCCCTAAACCTGCCCATCACACACACACTAACCCTATCCCTAAACCTACCCATCACACACACACTAACCCTATCCCTAAACCTACCCATCACACACACACTAACCCTATCCCTAAACCTGCCCATCACACACACACTAACCCTATCCCTAAACCTGCCCATCACACACACACTAACCCTATCCCTAAACCTACCCATCACACACACACTAACCCTATCCCTAAACCTGCCCATCACACACACACTAACCCTAACCCTAAACCTGCCCATCACACACACACTAACCCTATCCCTAAACCTACCCATCACACACACACTAACCCTATCCCTAAACCTACCCATCACACACACACTAACCCTATCCCTAAACCTACCCATCACACACACACTGACCCTATCCCTAAACCTACCCATCACACACACACTAACCCTATCCCTAAACCTACCCATCACAGGAAACTTTCTGCTCTTTTACATTTTCTAAAAAACATAATTTAGTTTGTTCATTAATCAATTTCCCTCGCGGGGACCATTGGCTAGTCCTCACAATGTAGGTGATTTCACGTTTTACTATCCTTGTGGGGACATTTGGTCCTCACAATGTAATATAAACATGAGCACACACACACTCACACACACACACTCACTCACTCACTCACTGACTCGCGCACAAATGAACACACACACATGCACACACACACAGGCTAACACTCATACACACACTAACACACACACTCAAACATACATACAAACACACAGTCTGGTTCACTATCTTTGTGGGGACTCTACATAGAAGTAATGGTTTTTGTACAAACTGTATATTCTATCCCCTTGCACTAAACTACCCATCACACACACACACACACACACACACTAACCCGACCCCTACATGACTCACACACATACTAACCCGACCCCTACACCTACCTATAACACACACGCACACACTAACCCGACCCCTAAACCTACCTATCACAGAAAACGTTCTGCATTTTTACATTTTCAAAAAAAATAACTCATTCTGTATGATTTATAAGCTTTGTGTACCTCAATTTAGGCCCACAGTGACACGAGTCCCCATGAGTGTGTGTGACACACACACACCTGTGACCTGCTCCTGAAACATACTGCAGGAGGGTCGCTTTCATTATTTAGATTCTCTGTGGGCAAAGCTTCATCTCACCGTCTCTGATGTGAATGTTCATTAGAGCAGGTCAGCAGGAGGAACACATTTCCATTATGCATCTCCTCATCTTTCTCTGTGACGTTCTGAGGATCAAAATATCTGAATAAAGCATCACATAAGACAGGGGTCGTAAAACAATGTGAAACATGAAAATAATGAATAAAATAAGAGGATTAAACTAACTTTCTAAACGAATAAATACATTTAATTAGAATGATAAAATAAATCAGATTAAAAAACTAATAAAATAGGCTAATACATTTGAATAAATTGAAATAATTATATTTAAATAAATACATAAAAGTTTGCAATACAAAAGATTAACATAAATTTGATTATAACAAATAGCTAAATACATTTTTATTTAAATAAATAATGCAATGATGTAACATAGAAACAAAATATTTTACATATATTTGTAATACAATTCGTTTTATATGTTGTCTTTACACTGCAAAAAAAAAAAAATTCTTCCTCAATATTTGTTTTCCAGTACAAATATCTAAATATTCTTAAATTAGGATGGAGAAGCAAAATGACTAAAGTCTTGCTTTCTGAAAAAATCAATAAAATGAAGTGAAATAAAAAATAATCGTTTTCTTTTTAAGTTTAGTATTCTGATCACATTGGCAGATATTTCTTCTTGTTTTAAAGAAAAACTTAATTAATTATGATACATTTTTCATAAAACAAGACTTAATATCTTCAGTCATTTTGCTTCTCTAAATGTATTTGAAAACAAGACAATAATACTAAGGAAAAATGTTTTGTGTGTAACTAATCTTTAATGCTGTGAAAGTATTGTTAGTTCACGTTAACAACATTTACTAATCCATTTTTAAAATCAACAGTGGTGCAGAAACTATTTTTACTCACAAATAATTACAAAGAAACTAACACACCGAACTAAACATGAAGTTTTTAAGTAGAAAGACTGAAATAGTATTTTCTTGTAAAATAGGCTACAATAATCTTTGTTTTATTTGCAAATTTAAAAAAAAGAAATGTACAAGGGGTGAATCAAAATGAAAAATTGCATTTTTATTACCCAACATTGACAAAGAATAATAAACACTGTAAGAAACATTGATCAATGTTAGCTAATGCAGTTAACACATGAAACCTTAATGTAAAGCGTTAGGATCTAATGTGTTTCAGACTCGACGGTCAGCACATGCTCTCTGACAATCACACATGATTCATAATCTTAATTATGTGCTGCAGCTCATTAATAACTGTCAGCACGAGTCTCCAGTCAGAACGGCATGTAACTGCTCAAATCGGTGTGTCGTCTTTATCTTTAAAAGCAGTAGCACACATACAGGCTTTAATCTGAACACTTTAAGGACTCTTAATGGTAAATACTGACTTTTAAACAGTCTGGGGTTTAATATACACTTAACATTCAGTAATGTGATTGATTTGCGGTCACTGACACTATCAGACGAGAACAAAACGACCTGAATAACGACACTATCTTCTGCTTGTATCTGAACTGAACTTGTTTAGGCTGATAATTGATAAACTTTACACAGTTATTCAACTGAACTACACTATAGTCTTTTTAGAGCTGCAGAATTTGAACTCATCCCATATTATATAGTTTGCATCATTGATTCTGTTATTTTCGCGTTTATTAAGCTGCTTTGAAACAATCTGTAGGCTATTGTGCAGCTAAGCCCGGTCTAGATCGGCCCAATGGAGGCATCCAGCCCGATCTCATGAAAGTGAGTATCTATAACACAAATTTAATTTCTCGTACCATTTATAGCCTACGCCATAAATAGTTTTTGCGTGCATATGATACGCAGTTTACGCGTGCATGATATTCACTTTAAGGGCCGTTACATAGTGAACGCGAGCGACGCGCTCCCTTTCATAGTAGGCCTACGCAAGCAGACGCAAGCGTCACGGGCGACGCGTGAAATGCAATACACCGCTCACGCAACAGTGAGTAGAGTCTAGAGTCGGGTCACGTGATATTCAGATTGAAATGGCAACTGAAGAGAAGTGCATGTTGCTGATTTTACATCGGCGGCAACAAAGGCAGCGCAGAGATAGGCGGTGGTATGTTCGCCCTTTAAACCGAAGAAGAGATCAGGATGGAGAGTTTGTGTCTCTGGTGCTTCCCATGCGAAGCCTGGACGACATTTCCAGTACTTTAGGATGTCTGCGCCAAAATTTCACAAGTCGTCCGCTTTCTCCCGGACACTCACCAAAATCGCCGCAACCCGATTGGAGCTTCGCAAAGGCTTGCAGTGACCTTGCGGTACTTCACAACAGGCATCTGCAAATAAGCTCGCATAACTTTTCCTCTTCGCCCGCCAATGTATTTTAATCTTCTTCTGTAAACATAATAATATACTTGAATTAATGTACAATACTTGCAATGTCGCCCCTACCAACAACGTATAGTATTGCGTGCGTCGCGTATCAAAAACTAGGACGACACATTTGGCGCTAATAATCCTACCCAAGGGGTTTACAGTGCTTATCATTTGCACGCAAAAAATATTTTTGGCGTATAAAGGCTGATTTATACTTCTGCGTCGGACCTACGCCGGTGCCTCAACGCTATAGACTACACGTTGGTTTTCATACTTCTGCGTCGTTGTCCGCGTAATTACTACACATGCAGAGGGAGCACGTGAAACCCGAGGGAGGGGTTCTAGCAGACCAATCACAGCGCTTGCGTCCGCGTAGAATTGACGTGTTGTTACATTTTTGTAGAGGTGCACGTCAGGGTACGCCGTAGGGTACGCGCGCTACACACAGCCTACGGCGTAGCTACGGCGTGAGTTCGACGCAGAAGTATAAATTGGGCTTTAATGGCACAATGAATAAAATTCGTGCTATACGCACTTTCATGAGATCATGAGGCATCTGATAGAACGGGTGAAAGTCTCTGCGCGTTACTGTGTTTCCCCGCGGCAAAGTAGCCTAATTTAATTCGATTTAAGCTTTTATCTGACTCCATTTTATCAAGGCCTCAAATTTAGGTTAAATTGCCAATTGGTCAATAATATAATAGCCGCAATACATTTGATTGTTCTATTTAACTTTTTACTTATATTTTACAGTTTCATATTAGGAAGCTATCGCTCATCAGAGTTCCTCTTGCCGTGTTTAACGCGGGTCTCACGATCACAATCTCGCCAGCTTCGGTCACTAAACAGTGGTAATATATACCTGAGATCGGTCGCAGTCACGCTTACGCAATCAAAGATATTTTGGTATAGCCCCGGTTGCATTGAAATTAACTTCAGTAGAGGTATGTATGGCCACTATTACAGATATAAGTCGACCAACATTGGATTGGCCATGCCGTGATTTCCCACGTACACTTAGGCCTATCTAAAGTAACATTAAATTAAAACAGAGGTAAGACACCCAGATTTAGGTTGATCAAACAGCATTTGCTGCCCTAAACGGAAATTCACTTCTTGTCTTTGCAAACCACGTACACTTGAATTAGCGCCAACAATGGGAATTGCATTCAGAGTTTACACCTTTTGGGAACAGAATGCCATTTGCCTGGAAGACACACCCTCCTCTGTGTGCCATTTATCTCTTAACTCTAAAACTGTATCACCTTTTAGTTTACTTCTTTGGGGATGAGACATGTGTACCAGTCGCACTGAGACATTTCAAATGATACCAAACATCTATAATACTGCACGATAAAAATCCACATTAAACCATATTGATTTTGGGGTGAATTTTGGTGATCTCAGCATGAGAGAGGAAGGAGTGGAGGAAGAGATGTATTCTGAGATGAGACTTGCGTCTCAAATGGTGATGCTAACTTCACAAGTGAGAGTTCAAATGTTAATTTCTTTTGTTTTCTCAGAGAGTTGCCCTCTCTTCCAGTTCTTCTAGTTTTTTCAGTCTTACAAGTGCGACAGAAATAAAGATGAGTCGATGGTTTAATTCCAGAGCTTGCAATAAACAATAAAATCATCATTACAAGTAACGAGACAGAAACTTGAGTGCGACACATGTGTACCTCATTAACCCTGTCATACATTAAATGATGATCTATAGAGCCGGTGTAAATCAGAGCGAGGAAGCCTAGCAACAGCACGCATCCGTCATGAGGAATTCAGTGCTTCCGTTTGACGAGTGCATTCGTTTTAATTGGCGTTAGTTGCTGCGATTTCATCTCTTTCTAGTGTCTCTATGATAAAGACATTGGGACAAATGACGGCGGTGTAGCTACAGCGATCATCAGTGCAGGAAAACAGCTTCTCTTGTGCCATTAGAGTTCTGCTGATTTCCCATCGGAGGAGTCAAAGACCAGTTAAAGAACCATAAAAATGCAGATTGTGACATTCTCCGGCATCGCCCCAGTTCTGCTCCGAGTAATTAACACTGGACTGCAGACGCCATGTCCTTAATACAGATCACGCTTTATATTACAGGAATCGCTCAACAAATCATCAATTACTCACAAAAGAGGATTCTGAAGACTGCCTTTTCCACGATGAGAGTTTATATACAGCGTAATGTTGGTCCACCAGCTAGCACTAGTTGGTCTAGGCGGGTTTATGCTGGTTTTAGCTGGTATAGTGCTGGTCTAGATGCATAAACCAGCCTGGACTGATTCATGCTGCTTTATTTAACATTAATAGAATGTTTGTTCAAATAATGTTCTCAAAATGTTCACAAAAACATTATTTATGCATTGTTTATGGAAGGTTTTAGTTGGATTAATTTGGTTTAACATTTTTTAAATGTTAGTACTTGTTTCAGAATGTTCAGAGAATAAAAATTACCATTTAAACATGCAGCAGGTTTATTGGGCTGCTGTCACTTTAAGAGCTGCACGATCCAATATACTGACACATGTGTTTTTTTAAAACATTTAAAAAAAACTGAAACATTTTTGATCTTTCTGAGGACATTTAGAAATGACTTTCACACAAATTAATGGGAACATTTTTATTAGAACATTTTTTTGTTACCTGGGATAGAAAAATTGTCCTTTTTATTTTAAATAATTACATTAATTTAAATAGAATTCACCTTCTAGAAAATATAAGTGTTTCTTTTTGAGCCGTTTTGGAGAGAAATGGCTGAAAAACATCATGGAAGCTCATTTCCCCCACATAAGGGGAAAAAAAATCATGTTTGGTAAATCATAATTATGATATAAAAAGTCGAAATTATAACATACTAGTCATATTTATGAGATTAAAAGTGAAAATTATGACTTAAAAGTTTAAATTATGACATACTCATCTCATAATTCAAATTCATTATACATTTATGCATTTGGCAGACGCTTTTATCCAAAGCAACTTACATTGTATTTCATGGTACACATTTAGATTCTTATCAGTTCTTGCTTTCCCTGGGAATCAAACCTGACCTTGGTGTTGCAGGTGCCAACGCTACTGTTTGAGCTACAGTAAAGCTTTATAAAAGCATGATAATATTGATATCATGAAATAAAATGACTCCTATTGTGATATAAGATTTTGGTAATAAAAAGCTTCATATTCATAATTCAACTAATAATTTCCACTTTTTAATCTCATAATTAATATGTTAAAATGTTGACATTTATGTCATAATTATGATTTACCAAAGCATTTTTTTCCCTTATGTGGCAGAAATAGGTTTCCATCATTTTTGGAGTGAAATCATGATAAAAGTTCACAGGTCAAATTTTGGTCACGGTTACGACACAGAAGGGTGACTGGTAATACTATATTAGACTCCAAAACTCGGTTTCACTGGAGACAAGGACGCAATAAAAAGCTGTTTCCTTTACAAACAGAGCGCATTCATCTTTCAAGGCTACTGTCGATGTTGTTCTCCCACTTAGAAGTGACCGTACGGCCTTGTGTTTGGGTTGGTCGTCTGTATGGCATAATGCAGCACATCGAGCGTCGTCAAACCCACGTCCTCGTATTAAAGACCTTCCACCCGAGCTCAGAATAGCGCTTTATCTCATGCACGCTGCGTGATGAAGTTTGACTTCTGAGGGCCCAACGTTCAGAAGTATTATAGCATGAGCAACATTTATTCAGATGCCAAAGTTGAGCATCTGAAAGAAAGTGCTGACCTTTAGCCTCGGAAAAATGAATCTGAAAGAACAGAGCAGCTCAATTCGGATCCCATTTCTGCTCGATTATAGCGCCGCTGTGCAGATGTTTCGTGGGAAGGTTTTATCAATCCGGCCTTAAACAACACAGATGCATCTGTATGCTGGAGATAAAACGCTCAACACGTGTCGTGCCGGTCCGGTTAAGGTAGGCATCGATGGTTTCATGAAGAACCTTTAACATCCAAAGATCCACTAATGGAAAAAAATTCTTTAGATTATTAAGAGGCTATATAACTTATATAACAAGACCTTCCTCGACTTGTCTATGAAAGCCTGTGGACTGATTTTTATCTGAGAAACTCTTGAGGTTTTTGGCGGGAAAACCAAAATGATGTGAAAATGATGGTCTTCCATTCAATGACACATGAAAAAAATGCTTATGCAATGTTCAGGATAATGCAGAAAGAGTAATTCTGTACTGTAATTTTATTGTGTCATGCAAAGAAAAGAGATTAATTCAAAACTAGTCTCACATAGTCATATATACATAGTCTATAGTCTCAATTATACTTTATAATCAAACTATCATAAGTGTAATTTGAATGAGCTCATCTGTCGACATGATGCCGGTGAATCTCAGATCTGCTGCGCACATCCACATCTCTGATCAGTCTTTCTGAACTGCTGTTTCTCAGTTTTGTTGTTTATTTTGTTTTTGAGAGGAAAGAGCAGCACATATTTACATATTCATCTAACCGTCGCTGTCCGCTGCGTGGATGGCGTCGTGATGTTCGTTAAAGGGTTATTTCACCCAAAAAATGCTAATTCTGTCATTAATTTCTCCCCTCATGTCGTTACAAACCTGTAAGAATTTTGGTCATCTTCGAAACACAAATGAAGATCTTTTTAATGAAATCTAAACGATTTCTGTCCCTCCATTGACAGCTGCACAACTACCACTTTGTACATACATCCGTATGAAGTGAGTGGTTTAGTCCAAATGTTTTCCAAAAGAATCCAAAAGAGACTCGATCGCTTTATATGAACAGATTAAATAGTCTTTTATCACTAGTAAAACCAGAATGAACCTCATTGGTTCTCGCACATCAAGTGAGCATGCTTCAAGTATGCATCACGCATGCATTCATGCATCACAAACGTTAACTTGCAGCTGCAGTTCACTTGATGGCCACCAGTGTCGCTAATAACAAAGGTTTTAGTATTCTCCATTTGGCCCATTTAACAGTTGGCGGTTACAGCCACGGATAAACCGCGAAATATTATTCTTATTTCTTTTGATTATTTTAATTTATTCTATGTAAAGCACTTTGAATTACCATTGTGTATGAAATGTGCTATATAAATAAACTTGCCTTGCTTTGCCTAAATTCGGGCGGTTAAACCAATCAAATGAAAAAAATATATTGTCAAATATTGTTACCTACATCCAAAAAGTACATCCGTATCCTTTCTAGAACAGACAAGAGCTTTCTAGCCTCGCGGCTCGCGTCAGCAGCGCCTTTGTTAATTGGTCAAAACATGTCGGTGTGGATGGATGATGACTTTTGTGAGGCGGTTGCGAATGAAATAATAGCCCATCCACGCATATCTAATTCACACTGAGAAAAAAATGGTTCTTTGAAGGGGTCATCAGATGCAAAATTCACTTTTATATAGTGTTTGCATATAAATGTGTCTTTGCAGTGTGTGGACACAAACACTATACAATGAAAAAAATTGCTTATTATTTAAAGAGACATGAACCGAAACTGGTCGCTGTGAAAAGAGCTGTTTTTGAGGAGGTAAAAGGGTGTTTTACATAACCATTGAGGAATTTTAACCAACATATGTTACAAACTTTACATGAAGACCCTAAAGAATCATACCAACTGGTGGAAAATGGGCATCCGATGACCCCTTTAAGAACTGACCACCACTGAAGCTTTTTCTGGGGAACTGAAAATGGTTCTTATATGGCTAAGCTGTGCAAAAAAACAACAACCTTTTGGTCCCTTTATTTTTAAGAGTGATAGGCCTATGGACCGAACACACAGTTATTCAGTCTAACATTTAGGGAAAGTGTCATGAAAACTTTCCTTTACCATAACAGCCCACCGTGACACGGCACAAGAAATAGAGAAACGGATGAAAAAGCGTGACTTTCACAGTCCATCTTGCTGATGTGCCAATGGCAGCAAAAATGCACAGCGAACCCGAAGTCTTTCGCATGTTCTTTAACAACCTGCCAGCTGTGAGACATATGATTGGACGGCCCTTATCGCCGTGGCAACACTGCAGCTGTATTATATTTTTAACCTGCGCAGAGACAATGGAGCCGGGTTTGGTGTCAATCACAAAGTTGGTCTCGCGGCGGCTGATGAGGCCTCAGAGTTGTGTGTGAATGTGTGTTGTCAGCCCTCGCGGTGACACCGATCCTGCTGAGATTCTCCTCAGATGACCGACGAAAGCAAAGTTTCTGCTGGAGATGAGCTTCGGGAACTTCACTGGCACTAAAAAGAAAGAGAGACAGACAAGAGCAAAAGCCTCATTAAACAGCAGTAATCAGTGATCAAACCTCACTGATCTGTGCTTAAAATGACTGATCTCACTTCAAAATACTAAAACATTCTTATATCAAGACACATTTACTTTAGAAGCAAAATGACTGAAGATATGAAGTCTTGTTTTCTGAAAAATGTTTGCTTTAAAAAGTGCTAGTGGAATAAGAAAAAATAAACTTGTTTTCCCTTTGAATCAAGTTCATTTTTCTGACCCCATTGGCAGATATTTGTTCTTGTTTTATTATAGAAACATTATTAAACCATGCATGATACGTTTATTTTAGAAGTAAAATGGCTTAAGATATGAAGTCTTGATTTCTGAAAAAAAAAACTTAAGTGTTGTAATGTGTTAAATTAAGTGAGAAAAAAATCAGCCAATGGGGTCAGAAAAATAAACGTAATATTCAAAGAGAAAAAAAATGTATTTTTCCTCATAGGCCTACTACTGGCAAATAATGTTTCTGGTTTTAAGCATAAGTTTGATCCATTTTTCAGAAAACAAAACTTAAGTAATGTTGCTCCTCCAGTAATTGTATCTCGATTTAGACAGAAACACTGAGGAAGAACATAATTTTTGCAGTGTATTATTAAAGGAATCATTCACACATTATAAGAAAATGTTTGGCATAAGCTCCTGAGCAACAACAGTAGTATAAATGTAAACCATATGTGTATTTCGGTGAAAGCTTCATATGTGCTTTACTGTGTTCTGGCATTTGTCGTACAAAGCGCTCTGATGAATCTTCTTTGTGTCTCTGTCCATTGCATTGTTCAGATAATGGCCTGTTGTTGGCGGTCGGCAGATAAACAAGGTGAGCTGTAATCGCTCGCCTGTTGGTGGATTTGGAGCTCGGCTTCAGGAGCCCAAACTAAGATGACATTTGAGAAAATCCATAAGCGTCACTGGCCTTTGGAGAGTCAAACTCATGGGATGGAAAAGACAATTAGCAGCATTTCTGCAGTGCGATGGAGGGGGTTTTGCTTTTGTCTCTCTCAAACCTCTCGACGCGTACACGGCCACCTGAGAGACACAGAAAACAGTCAAAGCGTCATTACACAGAAAATGGCCCAAAGAGCAGCAGCACGATCTGTTTCTGCACTGATATGAACGACTGGGACTCATTTGACCCGCAATAACTCCACAGATACACATAGAGCTCATTTAAAGGAACAGTGCAGCGGAAAATTAACATTCACACGGCTAATCAATCATATTCTTCATTAAAATGTCCAGTACAAGTATCTCAATTACAAATCAATATACTGCAAAAAAACTGAAAGAAATACAACATTTTTAAATCAAGATACATTTGGAGGCAAAATGACTGAAGACTTTAAGTTTTGTTTTTTGTTTATGACTCACAGTAAATGTATCTCCATCTCTGCATGTGCGGTAAGATTAACATGTATTTGGGAGTGCAATGTGCACAGGTTCACTTTACATTCACATTTGCATCATTTCAAACATTTTTGCGGACAAAGGTTTACAGCATATTTCTGTATTACCTTAATAAAAGCTTAAAGTCACCCTGTGGTGAAAATAAAGTTTTTAATGTTGTTTATATGTCTATGTGGTGTTTTTAATATGCTTTAAGACACACATGTGTAAGTTCATAAGTCGACAGCATTGCTGAGTATTTTCTGCTTAAAACTGCAGTGAACCAAAGACAGTCTCAAAAACACAGTGTGAAATCGCTGGTGTTTCTGACGTCACAAACGACCCTGTAACCAATCAGATCAACGTGTGCTCGTCAACCAGTGGATCTCTGAGTGAGCGAGTGAGTGAGTGGAGGCGGGGCTCATTTGCATATTCATAGAACCGTGTATACTTAATGAGGCAAGGGTGTCGAGTTACATTCAAGATGGTTTTTTTTTCTAAGGAAAATTTTTTAATTTTGGTGATCAAAGATGAGTTTTAAGGGAAAAAATTATTGACTACAGATGGACTTTAAGGTTTTGATGTTTAAAAGTGAACAATTTAAGACATAAACATTAGTATTTTAGTTGGTAACATGTAGTGTGGAAGTCGCCCTGAAATCAAAATTGACAATTCTTATTTTTCATGAAATATTAGTGTTTTAAAAAATATATATTTATCCATGCACATCATTTTTCAATTTTTGTGCCTCGTAATCTTGAATCAGAATATCTTCCCCTCCCTCTTGCACCATCTCTTCTCTGATGATGTGGGCGGGGCAACCTGTCAATCACATAAGATCCACCAATAGCAAACCACAACCATCCAACCTACATTTGTTCTTGTTCCAGAAGCGTTTCACTCGTAACGCCATAACAGGGAAGTAAAGACAAGCACAACTTCTGTTTTATGCTGACTTTATAATAATAATTAATTTAAAGATATACCGGTATTTAAAAAATAAAAATAAAACAATCCAAATGAAGAACTGTTTATGTGACTTTTACCGGCATCAGAGTACCGTGAACATATGAATATGCCCTTTAAATTATTAAAATATTTGCTTAAAGACCCAGACAAGTTTGGGAAGGCCTGTATTTTTGCAATGCAGTTTCTCTCCCTCTTGTCGATCCAAATCCCTACGATTGTCTTCCTTCTGAGGAACGGCAGATGTTTAGCAGTGCGAACATCACACTTCTGTATATTCATCACTGACAGAGACACATCTTCACATGGCATTTGAATACACGTGACGACGATACGCCACAAACGAGAATCACAAGCTGCAAGAGATTTTCACTGAATAACACCTCAAATGAGTGTCTGTTTCTCACACAACGCATCACGTCTGCACCTGAAGATCATCACGACCGCGTCACCGACTACTACGGAGCCCCTAAAGGGACATGGTGAAAAAAAAAAAATAGATGTCTATGCGTTTGCGTTCCCTTGAGAAACTCAAAAGTTCTGCGAGTAAATGCAAAGTTTCTCGTGGAAGCGCAAAAGCATTGACATCATTTTTCCTCCCGTCTCATAAAGTCTCTAACATCTCACATCTTACATTCTGACCTCTTGAGCTTCAGACTGCCATCGGTGGCGTTTTTCATCAGTAGCTTCTATAATAAGCAGCATGTTGTGTATTAGTTTCTATGAGGGAGCGTGTTAGTGCCCACGCTTCGTTTGAGACACAGATGGCGCAGTATTTTAGTGGCTGTTGAGTTCGGTGTGTAGGTGTTGATATTGTACTACATGTAGGCCTACAGAATAAGCCCTCTGCAATCTTGGGTTATGTAAAGTTTAACTGCATCTCGGCTTCCAAAAGTTTCACCAGCCGTCCGCCGATCCAACGAGACTGATGTGTTTAGAAGATAACTGTGAACCACCAACTGAACTAGGAGGTGTGTTTGTGCATTAATGACTTGTGCTAGAAATACATCAAATACTCTGGAATAAAAGCTCCTGCACACACACAGACACAGAACATTAAGGGTGTTTTTACCTGCAGGCTGTGGTCCGTTCTTCATACAACACTAGAAAAAACACCAGATCTAATTCGGTTCTTCAAGCACACATGCAGATGGCTCAAATTTTTGATTTTGTCAGTATTTTTTCTGAAGAAAGACAAACATAAATAGTGATTAAAGCCAAAATATTAAATGTAATGGCTGCATTATTTACTAGGTAATCCACTATTTTGTAGAAGGGGTCAAAATGACAAATTACAGGGGGTAAAAATGACTTTAGAAAGATGCCAGAATCATTATTTTATTTTTACACAGAGAGATTGGCAGGTCTGTTAGTTAAATCTGTTCTGAATCCGAATCTTTATTGTATTAAATGCCAACTGTGACCGTTCAAAAATGGGGAAAAAGCACTTCTTCATGTTTTTTTTTTACCCAAGTTTGCATGTCAGTAACTCCAGAAGTATTAAAGATATCTTAATATCCTTTTAGATTTCGTTTTTTAACAACTAAAACCGTGTACAATTGACCATTTTACTCATGGACCCGCATTAAGATCTCCATATGTCTGGGATTGAACCATATGGGGCCTTTAAAATGGAGATACCAAAAGAAAAGTTTGTTAAGAACCAGAATCAAAAAAAGGATATTAATATATTTTTAATGCTTCTTGAGTTACAGGCATGGAAACTTTGGACAAATAACAAAAAATGTATTTTTTTCCCCATTTTTGAACTCTCACTGTTGGCATATAATGCAACAAAGATTGCTAAAGTCAACAGATTTTACTAATAGACCTGCCAATCTCTGTGTAAAAATAAAATAGTGATGCTGCCATTTTAAATTCCTTTTTCCACACCCCATTTGGCTCCAAATCTCAGGTGAAAAGTGTCATTTTGACCCCCCTCTACAAATCAGTGGATTATTCGTTCAATATACATTCATGACATTTAATATTTTTGCTTTCTTCTTCATTTATGTATTTCTTTCACCTGAAAAAAAAATCTACATTTATAGCCGGGGACCTCAGTTGACACAGAATGATTGGATTAGCAGATCTGGATTGAGCTCTTTGACATATGAATTAATAAAAATCAAACCCTTAATATTTTGATAGGTAGTGAGAGAAGTCCCATGATTATACACAATTGTTCAGACTCACTAAACAAGCAGTCATTTTTAAAGTTACAAAGAATCATCTAAATAAGAACCGAACGAGTCAGAAAAATGACTTTACGTTTATCTCAATTTATGCTGCAAAACAGTCTTCTTGTCTTGTTTTTCAGTAAAATTATCTAAACATATCTAAACAAATATCTGCCAATGAAGTCAGAAAAATCAAAAGTAAAAACGAGAGTATTTTATGACCCTATTGGCTGATATTTTTTCTTTTTAAGCATAAACTTGTTTGAAGTATATTTAATTTTACACATTTTTTTCAGAAAACAAGATTTAAACTCCCCCTGTAATAATTGTATCCCATCAAAAAACATTTATATGGTGTTTGCATATAAATGTGTCTTTGCAGTGTGTGGATACAATCACTATACTATGAAGAAAATTCATTCACTTCTTTTTTTTAATCCTCAAAAAGCCTAAACACTCAATAATTAAGCCATTTGGATTTTCTGAGCACTATGACGTCATATTGCTCATGCTCCGCCCACGACCACTGATGGACTGTATGCACTGTATGCTAATAGAAATATGCATAATATTTCTAATATTAGCATATTTCTATGGTATGGGGGGGGGGGGGGGTGAGCAGTTGCTCATTATCATTTAAAGACACATGCACCGAAACAGGTCACTGGTTTTGCGGAGGTAAAGGGTGTTTTACACAACCATTGAGGAATTTTAACCAACGTATGTTACAAACTTTACATGAACACCTTAAAGAACCAACTTGTGAAAAATTGGCATCCGATGACCCCTTTAAAACTCATCTTTGATCACAAAAATTACATATTTAAGCATTTTTTCCTTGATAAAAAAAATCTTCATGCCTTAAAATATCTTAAATATAACTCGACACCCTTTCCTCATTAAGTATAAGTGGTACTATGAATATGCAAATGAGCCCCGCCTCCACTCAGAGATCCACTGGTTGACGAGCACACGTTGATCTGATTGGTTACAAGGTCGTTTGTGACGTCAGAAACACCAGCGATTTCACACCGTGTTTTTGAGACTGTCTTTGGTTCACTGCAGTTTTAAGCAGAAAATACTCAGCAATGCTGTCGACTTATGAACTTACACATGTGTGTCTTAAAGCATATTAAAACACCACATAGACATATAAACAACACTAAAAACTTGATTTCACCACAGGGGGACTTAAATATCTTCAGTCATTTTGCTTCTCCAGTAAATGTATCTCAATTTAAGAATGTTTATGTATTTACTGGAAAACAAGACAGAATCACTGAGGAAGAACATCATGTTCCAGTGCATGACATCACATACTATCAGCAAACCCTGAAGAGCTGCTGCGTGACCCGGTACTGCAGAATATTATCTTCTCTTCACCTGACGCCCACCTAGTGCTCTCACCGGGCAGCATTCAGGGAGAATTCAGAAACGCTGCCACTCAAACTCCTCCACCGTCTTACACATTTACATCCACTTCACTGCATTACTTCCATTGATGCGGTTTAATCCAGGACCCAGTCTCTGGTGATCAGATGTCAAAGGTCGCTCTGCAACAGCTTCAAAAAGCGCATTACACCATGAAATGAGGCTTTTAGTATGAATATGTTAGCTATCTGTAAGTTAGTGTGCTCCAAAACAATGACCAAATTCGCATTTAGAAGATAAAAGAGTTCCAAACTTATAGTCTCTCACTTTTGCCAATATGGATCAATGATTTTGATGACATCACTCTGTACTTCTCATCAGATTTTCTGTCCAATCAAATGCTCTCTAGAATCTGAAGCTCCGCCCCCTTCATTATAAACAGACGCTGAAACTGCGGCTGAAATCAGTCACTTGTTCACACATTTACTGTTTTGTAAATGGTGAACAGCACAAAGTGCACTATATAGGGGATAGGGAACGATTCAGACAGTGTAAATATGTTTTCCATTGTGGTGAATGAAGTCTGGTTTCACGTTAGTGTCACCGCAGATCCGGTCCAGAGACACGACACAGAGCGGATCATGTGATCGAGTCGCCGCAGACCAGAAAACATCAGATCCATTCAATTCTGCCCAGAATGCTGTATTTTAAAGCGATATGGAGGAGATTAGGATGAAACTGCGGCTTTATCGAGCTCAACGGCTCTGGCCGAGCTGTGATTCAAACAAAATGCTATTGGCTATTTAAAAAAGGGGAGGAGCTGCTCGATATGCCCTGCCCCGTCTTCCTGTTTCAGTGGAAATTACATCAACACTGAACAATGCTGCATGTTTCAAGGCACTACAGTGGGACTTTAAGACTTGCTATAGTTTAATAAGGTTCAGGGTTTGTTCAATATGAGAACTAGTATTGCATGAAAAGTTTTAGTGAAACTATTTAGCTAAATTTAAACTACATCCAAATAATTGTAACAATTCTGCACCACAAATTCCGTTTTTAATAGATCACATATGACGTGTCACGCTAACACTAAAGTCATGCTCAATATGAATGGGTTGAGTTGCAGCTAATCATCTATCAGTCTGACCCACCAATAACGAAGCAGGTGTGCTCTATAATAATGCATACGGTCACTTTCCGCTCACTGTGATGCTCAGAGACATTAATTATGGATGCCTCTCCAGCGAACACACACACACAGGGAAAACGTTCATTATGTTCCAGTCGTTCAGACCCGGAGCTCGTGTTACAAACCGAACTGCAGCTATTGGACATGTCTGATGTCGAGCTTTGACTTAATGACCAGGAGACGGACATATAGGCGTGATGTGCCGTCGAATCCCACATTAATGAATAGCAGCAGTGTTCCTGTTCTGCTGATGCCACGTGGCTCTTATCAACACCGAGATGCTGACAGAATCCATCCCTCCATCCCAAAAAAAACATAAAAAAAAATGTCTGTCGCAGCACCTGCCTTTTTTGTCTATTCATGCTGTCCTCGCCACATCTCGAGAGCGGCAGCAAGAGGAGCTTCTCAACTTGTTGTGAAACTTTCTGAGACTGATCTGCAGCACAGTTCTGAAAAGATCCTGTGTCAATGAAACTTTTGAGCATGTAGATGACGCTTCACTCGACACGTGGGCGACAGTTTCAAAAACACACAACTATAGAGTTCATCAGTGTTGGTTCCGGGTGTACTTTTTCCATTTGTTTTCCCTATAGAAATTATTAAAAGTCTTTGTTTAAACGCTATTTGCCAAAGAAACTAACCAGCTGCGAGGAGAATCATTACATTACAAACTTTGATTTGAAGCAAAAAAAGTTCAGACAAAAGACTTGATGAATTTAATGAGGGAAAGAACTACAATCCTACACAAACGAGAAGCATTGCGAACAACAATCAAAATAGAAATGATGGTGAAATATAAAACTATAAATTTAAATTTCTGTATTATACATACACAAGCATTTTGGGAGCATGTGGGGACTCAATTACATGATTCGCGGTGCTTTACGGGAGTGGGCGGAGCTAAATAGCTTCTAGTTGTGATCGGATGTGTCCGAAATTGCCCCCTACCCTAAATAGGGCACTATTTGAATGAACAGCCATTTGTGGTGTCCGAAACCTTAGTTATTGAGTGCACTCATTCAATCCCACAATGCACCACAATAACAAATGTACAACCGAAGTACACTCAACGGCTAGAGAATACCCATAATGCACTGTGAGAGTCCTTTGATGACTTTCGAATTGCTCTCTCGGTATGTCACACCGATCAGTGCCGCTTTAAGTCGGACATGCTTTCGTTGCGATTTTCTGCACAGCATCATGGGTAATGTAGTTTTGCTTCAAAAGATTGATTAACAACCTCTGAACCAAGCATGAAGCCAAAGCGTCTCGACCCCCCCCCCCCCATCCCCCATTTTAGGTCGTCTTTATCACGCTGAAGCAAGTTTAAGTGTTCGTTTGGTCTTAGTTAGTTATTTGATGCTATAAAAACGGGGATGTGACGTCAGGATTGACAGCTTCTCTAAACGAAGTAGTCACTGAGGCACCAACAGACTTTTTGGGGGGGTTTGGGAGGAGATTAGAAGTTCAACTTTACTTTCTACATGGCTATTACTGTTTATTTCACACTGACTCTGCAGTAAACTTTAAAATAACCCAAATCTGAGCAAGATGTCAGTGCCATATTAAGACTTTGGCGGCTTCACTTTTCACCAATGGAAGAGAGTGAAGGGGTGCCGTCCATCTTTTGTTTTACAGTATACGCTCCAAACTCACAACAGGTCTGTCTTTAAATGTTCATAAGTTATTGTTAAAAATGATTTTTCCTTGTGGAGCAAACGAATGACATTTTTATTTAAGGAGTATTCAAAAGCAGTCACCTAACACTGCGAAACACCTTCTGACTATGAAATCTAAAGAGCCTTCAATAGATGTCGGCCTTATCAGCAACCGCAGCACAAGAGATGGAAACCTGCCCTCCAATGAAGCTCTTGTCCGGATTACTCTAATCCAATAGTCATTCTCCATGCCGCCTTCCTCTTCGCTGGCATCGGCGTCTTTCAAAAGAAAGCCATTCAATCCCTAATGAGATTACGAGTGGAAACCAACATTTCCAGGGATTGTTTTTGGAAGGAAAACGAGCGAGTTATCGGTGTCTGTCTCTGTCGTTTTAACACCTGTCATTGGAATTGATCCACCGGACCCGAGCTCACTGAATCTCAGAGGGCAGAGAGCCGGTGACCGGCATCGATCGGACATTTGTATGCATGGGAACGTGCGAGGGCTGTTCTTTTAGCGAGGGTAAAATTGGTTGTGGACGTGCGTGGGAGTCGCTGTGTCATTAGGGGCTTCGCTGCTGACTCTCCTGCCCACTCGCTGAGATCTCGTCCTGTGAAGAATGGCATAATCCTCCTGGGCCGAGTCAAAAACGGATGGATGGTGGGTGGATGGAGTAGTGAAATCCGTGGAGGAGGATATAGAGCCGTACGGTTTGATGCACAACTAGAACTTAAAGTCATCAAAGTGGTTGGTAATGGGTGAAGGAGGACCAGGATGTTCATGTCCGTGTGAAAGCGCTGATCCCGGGACAGAAATAGAAAACACGGTCAAAATATCCGCATGTTAACATCGACACATGAACATTCATAGAGTGACTGCAACTGTTTAAAATACAATATTCAGTAATATTATTGATCTGACTGCACTGACACTATCAGATGAGAACAAAACTTAAACTGAATAATGACATTATAGTCTTTTTTGAGTTGCTTTACATCTGAATTTGTCTCATATTTGATAAAGTTTGCATAATTGATTCTGTTTATTACAGTGAAGCCGCTTTTGCATATTATTAACATCGACACATGAACAATCATAGTGTGAGCAACATTAGAGTGACTGCAAATGTTTAAAAGACACTTAATATTCAGTAATATTATTGATTTGATTGCACTCAGATGAGAAGAAAACTTGAACTTAGCTGATTAATGAGACTTTTAAAACTGATTTACTGCAGAATTTGAATTAGTCTCATATTTGATGAAGTTTGCATCATTGATTCTGTTTATTACAGTGAAGCCGCTTCGAAACAATTTGTATTCTGTAATATTTCATGTGATTTCCAAACAACTAATAACATGTTGACACCGGTAAATCATTTTGTTAACCTCAGTATAAAATGTAGTACAGCAATTTCTAGTTATGCCCAAATAATTATTACTGATTAAAATGTTTTAGTTGAATGAACTATAAAACTAGTTGAGCGAACATACTTTTTTTAAAAGTTGGAGTCAAGTTTGGAACTAACTAAAAAATAACAATTGAAGCAGCACCAAGAAGAGAGAAATTGAGTGAACGTAAAAAATCTGTGGAACTAAATAATAATTAGGTGAGACAACTTTACATTTTTTACAGTGAATAAATCCTAACAGATTATTTTTTGGTATATTTAGACTCACTGTGGTGATGAACTGGTGTAAAATCTGGTTGTTGTGAACAGGCCTTTCGTGTGACACCCTTTCTTTTGGAAAACATAATAGTGTCAAGCAAACATGGCAAAGACGGCTATTAATACATGCATCTCTTCTTTTCATTGACGGCCAATTACTTGGTGAGATTCCCAAAGAGCATGTGAAGTCACCGACGAGACAACGGTCTCTCTTCAGCCCGAATCAATTCACACATCAGCCTTTCCATCACCATCAGTCACACACTGAGCACAACTTTCAGGAAGGACCTTCACTCTTTCATGTTGCTCTTTTCATCTCTTTGAAGAACGAACCTCCTCCTTTCATGAGCAGCTGGAAAAAACAAACATGTAAACAGTCAGAACGGCTTTCATGTGTTTGCTGTTGCATCTCTACTTATATATATATATTGAAGTAGAGATGGGGGCAACAGCAAACACATGAAAGCCGTTCTGACTGTTTACATATACTGTATATATATTTATATATACACATACACATTCAAATTAATCAACCTTGGAATTAAAAAAAAAATTAACATAAATATGATACATATTTACATGGAAACATTAATACCAAATTATAACCTGCTTTTGCCCTATCCTTTGGCCTATATATATATATATATAATTAATATTAAAATACATTAAAGAATTTACAAAATATATTAATACAAATTATAAACCACAAAATGCTTATATATAAAACAATAATATAATATTAAATATTGAAGTAAATGAATATATAGTATAAATAATATAAAATAAAATATATATTGAAAAATATATATTAAATTATAAAGCATGAAATTATATGGCTATATTGAAATATATTTTATTACGTTTTTTATTTTAGTAAAAAAAAATATTTGACCTGCTTTGCCGGGATCACCTTAGGCTACTATATATGTGTGATGCTAAATAAAATGCTATTATTATAATTTTTTTATTATGAATGTACTTTAAATCTGGCCTTGAAGAAATAAAACCTGCAGTCATATTGAAGGCTTAATGTCCTTTCTCAAATAAAAAGCGTGGCTCTGATGTTCACGGTTCTATAAGTGAAGCTCAAAGTTTTGAAGAGGTCACGGAGGTCAAACGACATCATAACGCTGGATATCAGAGCTGAGATAAGCCTGATCTCCTCAGACACCGGCGCAGCACGGGCTCATGGGTAATGACCCTCTCAATATGCTCTCGACACGTATGTGCAGACTGTTACACTGCAATAACAGGCGTGAAACGCTCTTCAATATTCAGTTATTTGCAGAAGCGTTCTCATCTTGAGCTGTAGAGTCCTAACTATAACTGACAGAGAGGAGGGAGGGAAAAAGAAAACCACATTGCCCTCAGACTGTTTGCCTTTTCAAGCCATTGGTGTGTGTGTGTGTGTGTGTGAGTGAGAGAGAGAGAGAGAGAGGGGAAAACGCTCCTGAAAGTGGTGAACGCAGATCTACGGGAGAATGAGGACTTAATCCAGTGTCTGAAAGGTAAGCAAGGGCTTCACTGGCGTGTGGATGAGAAATGAACGCGCCGAGTGAAATAACTTGAACTCTTCCCTGCAAAAACAGGTCAACAGACTCTCACTGGTGCACCATGGGAAATGTGTAGAGCTGCTCCATCACACACATTTCATTGGTGACTTTTTGGACCTTGTGTAGTTTGAAGGAGGTTGGAGAGCACAGAGATGGATCAGAATATTAAATCAGGCGATCGGATCTAAAACATCTGGTCATCTGCATCATATCGTCACTGATCTGTGAGCAGAGTTTGACTCTCCTGCGTGTGTGCAGAACAAAAAATGTACAAAGATTAATCGCATCCAAAATAAAAGTTTGTGTTTACATAATATATGTGTGTGTACTGTGTATAATTGTTTTATATATATAAATACACACATATGCATGTATATATTTAAGAAATATTTGGATGTATATACATAATTTATATTATATATAAATATAAACATTTTATATATAAATTAAAAAAAAATTCATATACATGCATATATATTCAAATATATACATGCATGTGTGTGTATTTATATATGCAAAATAATTATACACAGCACACACACATATATTATGTAAAACAATTACATTATATTTTATTTTGGATGTGATTAATCGTTGCCCAGCACTAAAAGATGTCTTATTTTCCAATAAACAAAAATATAAACATTCTTAAATCAAGATGCAAGAAAAATGAAGAGAGTTTCTGCTTAAAGCAAGAAAAAAAAATCTTCCAATGGGGTCAGAAAAATAGACAATTCAAATGGAATTGAAGATTGCATTGCTGATATTTATTCTGGTTTTCAGCATAAACTCACTTCATTGATGCATTTCTCAAAAAACAGGTGTTAATATCTTAAGTCATTTCACCTCTCCAATAAATGTATCTTGATATAAGAATTCATTTTTTTGCAGTGCATGCCTATACTTTCACTTTCTATTCAATTCAATGCATTTAACATCGAAAACATGTCATGCCTTAACATGCATGAAAAAAACACGCCATGTTCCTGCTTCTCCCTCAAAAACAGTTACGAGAAAATTAAAAAGGAAACGCGCATGAATCGCAGGTGCCGAACACACGCATCTGACACTCCTTGTCAACTACAAAAAGCGTTGTGTTGAAATGGCCCGGATCTGTGATGCAGAAAGCGAGAGGCCGCTCAAACGCTGACAAACGGAGGCAGGAGGGCATGCAAAGAAACACACACACACACACACACACACACACACACACACACACACACACACACACACACACACACACACACACACACACACACACACACACACACACACACACACACACACACACACACACACTCTCTCCTGATATCTGCCGCTTTGTGCTGAGAGAAGATAAACCATTTGGAGCTGTGTGGGATGTTTTCCCCCAGGAATCCGGTAACAATGCCAAGATGCCGGTGGAGGAGTGAGGGGAGATCGGCGTAGGAGGAACGGATGCTGTGTGTGTGTGTGTGTGTGTGGGGGGTGGGATATGGGAAAGCGACTAAGAGAGACATGATTTAATGGGATATGGGGCTCAAAGCGGTTTAAAGGGTCGACGGATCGAGCGCTGAAGGCCCGTCGCGATACTCTTGCCATTTAACTGCAGATTCCCAACAGACGGGCTCTCGGAAATCAATGGCTGGAATAAATGCTATTTTACGGGGCATGATGGGACTGGAGCAAGTGTGACCCGAGCGAGTGTGCGTGTTTGGGGCCGAAAAAGTGTTTCTTGCGCTCTTTGGTGGCTTTCCTTGTGTTTCTCAGAAAATCCCAACTAATTACTGGCTCTCACTGCAAAATGAGGATCGATGCGTGTCTAACTGGCCCTCTGGGTCACGACTCACATTTGAAATGCCAACATTTACACTCGTTCAAACCTCTCTATGATTGTCTGAATTCTCCGGACACCACAGCGCTTGTTTTCCTGCCACAGATGTGGGAAATCATAAACTAGATTTCTTAAACTTAAAGGGATAGTTCGCAGAGAAATGTAAATTCTGTCACCCTGATGTCGTTCCAAACCTGTAAGACTTTTGAGAGATTTCTGTCCCTCCATTGACAGCTGCACAACTACCACTTCAAACCACGCTTACAAAAGTTCATAAAGAGATCGTAAAATAATCTATATTAATTTAAATTTTCTGAAGATACTCAATAGCTTTATATGATGAACAGATTTAATTTAGGCTTCTATTCACATACAAATATTCATCAACTCACACATCAGTTGTGTTAAACAGAAGCTCAAGCATGTTTATTCTCGTGTTAGGCATCACTTCAGCAAGAACCAATGAGGTTCATTCTCGTGTTACGCATCACGTTTGAGCTTCAGCAAGAACCAATGAGGTTCATTCTCGTGTTACGCATCACGTTTGAGCTTCAGCAAGAACCAATGAGGTTCATTCTCGTGTTACGCATCACGTTTGAGCTTCAGCAAGAACCAATGAGGTTCATTCTCGTGTTACGCATCACGTTTGAGCTTCAGCGAGAACCAATGAGGTTCATTCTCGTGTTACGCATCACGTTTGAGCTTCTGCAAGAACAAATGAGGTTCATTCTCGTGTTACGCATCACGTTTGAGCTTCTGCAAGAACCAATGAGGTTCATTCTCGTGTTACGCATCACGTTTGAGCTTCTGCAAGAACAAATGAGGTTCATTCTCGTGTTACGCATCACGTTTGAGCTTCTGCAAGAACCAATGAGGTTCATTCTCGTGTTACGCATCACGTTTGAGCTTCAGCAAGAACCAATGAGGTTCATTCTCGTGTTACGCATCACGTTTGAGCTTCAGCAGGAACCAATGAGGTTCATTCTCGTGTTACGCATCACGTTTGACTTTCAGCAAGAACCAAAGAGGTTCATTCTCGTGTTACGCATCACGTTTGAGCTTCTGCAAGAACAAATGAGGATCATTCTCGTGTTACGCATCACGTTTGAGCTTCTGCAAGAACCAATGAGGTTCATTCTCGTGTTACGCATCACGTTTGAGCTTCAGCAAGAACCAATGAGGATCATTCTTGTGTTACACATCACGTTTGAGCTTCTGCAAGAACCAATGAGGTTCATTCTCGTGTTACGCATCACGTTTGAGCTTCAGCAAGAACCAAAGATGTTCATTCTCGTGTTACGCATCACGTTTGAGCTTCTGCAAGAACAAATGAGGATCATTCTCGTGTTACGCATCACGTTTGAGCTTCAGCAAGAACCAATGAGGTTCATTCTCGTGTTACGCATCACGTTTGAGCTTCTGCAAGAACAAATGAGGATCATTCTCGTGTTACGCATCACGTTTGAGCTTCAGCAAGAACAAATGAGGTTCATTCTCGTGTTACGCATCACGTTTGAGCTTCAGCAAGAACCAAAGATGTTCATTCTCGTGTTACGCATCACGTTTGAGCTTCTGCAAGAACCAATGAGGATCATTCTCGTGTTACGCATCACGTTTGAGCTTCTGCAAGAACAAATGAGGATCATTCTCGTGTTACGCATCACGTTTGAGCTTCAGCAAGAACCAATGAGGATCATTCTCGTGTTACGCATCACGTTTGAGCTTCAGCGAGAACCAATGAGGTTCATTCTTGTTACGCATCACGTTTGAGCTTCAGCAAGAACCAATGAGGTTCATTCTTGTTACGCATCACGTTTGAGCTTCAGCAAGAACCAATGAGGATCATTCTCGTGTTACGCATCACGTTTGAGCTTCAGCAAGAACCAATGAGGTTCATTCTCGTGTTACGCATCACGTTTGAGCTTCAGCAAGAACCAATGAGGATCATTCTCGTGTTACGCATCACGTTTGAGCTTCTGCAAGAACCAATGAGGTTCATTCTCGTGTTACGCATCACGTTTGAGCTTCAGCAAGAACCAATGAGGTTCATTCTCGTGTTACGCATCCCGTTTGAGCTTCAGCAAGAACCAATGAGGTTCATTCTCGTGTTACACATCACGTTTGAGCTTCAGCGAGAACCAATGAGGATCATTCTCGTGTTACGCATCACGTTTGCAAGAACCAATGAGGTTCATTCTCGTGTTACGCATCACGTTTGAGCTTCAGCAAGAACCAATGAGGTTCATTCTCGTGTTACGCATCACGTTTGAGCTTCAGCAAGAACAAATGAGGATCATTCTCGTGTTACGCATCACGTTTGAGCTTCAGCAAGAACCAATGAGGATCATTCTTGTGTTACGCATCACGTTTGAGCTTCAGCAAGAACCAATGAGGTTCATTCTCGTGTTACGCATCACGTTTGAGCTTCAGCAAGAACCAATGAGGATCATTCTCGTGTTACGCATCACGTTTGAGCTTCTGCAAGAACCAGTGAGGTTCATTCTCGTGTTACGCATCACGTTTGAGCTTCAGCAAGAACCAATGAGGTTCATTCTCGTGTTACGCATCACGTTTGAGCTTCAGCGAGAACCAATGAGGTTCATTCTCGTGTTACGCATCACGTTTGAGCTTCAGCGAGAACCAATGAGGTTCATTCTCGTGTTACGCATCACGTTTGAGCTTCAGCAGGAACCAATGAGGTTCATTCTCGTGTTACGCATCACGTTTGAGCTTCAGCAGGAACCAATGAGGTTCATTCTCGTGTTACGCATCACGTTTGAGCTTCAGCAGGAACCAATGAGGTTCATTCTTGTTACGCATCACGTTTGAGCTTCTGCAAGAACCAATGAGGTTCATTCTCGTGTTACGCATCACGTTTGAGCTTCAGCAAGAACCAATGAGGTTCATTCTCGTGTTACGCATCATGTTTGAGCTTCAGCGAGAACCAATGAGGTTCATTCTCGTGTTACGCATCACGTTTGAGCTTCAGCGAGAACCAATGAGGTTCATTCTCGTGTTACGCATCACGTTTGAGCTTCAACGAGAACCAATGAGGTTCATTCTCGTGTTACGCATCACGTTTGAGCTTCAGCGAGAACCAATGAGGTTCATTCTCGTGTTACGCATCACGTTTGAGCTTCAGCAAGAACCAATGAGGTTCATTCTCGTGTTCAGCATCACGTTTGAGCGTTGCTTCAGCAAGTGGTTTGTTCTCGTGCATCAAGTATGGTTGAGTTTCTGCTTATGTTCGCTTATCAATGTTTAAATGTGAATAAAAGGCTAATTAAATTGGTTCATCTTAAAGTGATCAAGTATTTTTCAGAAAATTTGAACTAAACTGCTCAATTCATATGGATTAGTTTAAGAATCTCTTTATGAACTTTTTGAAGCATCAAGTGGTAGTTGTGCAGCTGTCAATGGAGGGACAGAAATCTCTCAGATTTCATTAAAGATGAACAAAAGTCTTACGGGTTTGGAACGACATCAGGGTGAGTAATTGACAGAATTTTCATTTTTGGGTGACTATCCCTTTAACACACCGAGTTGGAGGAATAATTTACGAATGCAAGAGAACAGGGTAACTTCTGAACATTGGACAGTGCCTTTGTCCTGTTTGCCAGATTAGATCAAAATCAAAATGAGTTTTTGATCAGAAAAATACAAAGGGTAAACAAGTTTATTTTTCTGACCCCATTGGCAGATATTTGTTCTTGTTCTCACTCACTTTTCCTTTTCAGAAAACAAGACTTAATAGCTTCAGTCAGTTTGCTCCTCAAGTTATTGCATGTTGATTTAAGAATGCTTAGATATTTTTACTTGAAAAATACTAGAATTTTTTTTTTTTTTTTTGCAGTGTAAAATTGTTGCATCGAGAATAGAGGGAGCTGATGTTTTATGGTTTCCATTGAGTCGTTTCAGGAGATCAGCGAAGGGTCCATTAGCTCTCTTCATCAATGATCATCCCACGCTCGCTCTTAATTCTGCTTTCTGGAACTGCTAAGAATCATCTTCAGGACAGCATGTACATCAGCAAACCTGCACATCACACAGACACATAAAACACAGCCTGTCATGGGACAGGATCGGCTGTGTAATGGCATTTAGTCCTTTCTCTGGTATAATGGGGAATATAAGCCGTACGCAACATGAGGCCTGTGATTGGCTTGAGGAGTTGAAGCCGAACCAGTGAAGCACAAACCACCTACGTAGTCCTATCTGCTCCTATTTAGCAATCAGTTAATCCTGACACTAATCTGCACGTCTGGCTCTCACAGAAAGAGGCCAGTGCGAATTCATTTTAGAGTCAAAGCCACCAGTACAGGCCTCATGATCTTAAAATTAGGTCTAAAATTTTGTTTGTTGCCGAGCAGAGTTCAAAGAATCAGTTCTGATGCTCATGAATGTTAAACCCTGCATCTCTACCACAAAAGCTGCTGGTTTGAGAAGACTTTGAGCTTTTCACTTAAAAGAGATCTTGACACCGAAGCTTATGCAACCTATTGCATGTGGGAGTTGGTATTTGAGGCACAAAACCAGATTTAGATAATCTTATATAGCACTTCCTACACACAAACCTTTTTTTTTTTTTGGCCAGTGCTGACCTAACACTCTGTACAAACAGATCATGTTTTCATTATTCTATTTCAATAAGAGTTTAGCACACAAACATGCTAAAAATAAAATGGATCATTCACCCAAAAATGATCATTCTCTCATAATTTACTCGCCCACATGTTGTTCAAACCCGTTTGACTTTCTTCTGTGAATGACAATATTTTGAAGAAACCAAACAACTTTGGACCCCATTGGCTTTCATTATACGGACAAAAACAGTTGGCCAGATTCATCTTTTATGAATGGTTAGATACTGGTGTCTAGGACGCCGTGACGTTTTAAAAGCGTTTAATTATAGTAATCATCATGAATTAGGTATCATTTCATAGCTTAAAAAAAAAATCACAATTCTGTGGTATCTTCTGGGTTATCAACTTCAAATTTGAACACAACTTGTTTAGACGTGGCTTTGATTTTCTAGCAATTTTAGAGTCCAAACTATTTCATGAAATATATTTTTGGCATAAAATAAAAAATGTTCAGCTCAGTAGATTAGCTTCACAGTAAACTGAACATCTGAATATCCCTAAGTAGAAATAAGTAACAGGCAATACTTGCGTCTGATATCACTGTCTGAGTAGGAAATACATTTGAAATTACTATGCGAGTGTTAAAAAAGTACAATCTATATAATATAAATATGGGTAGTATGACTGAAATTCAGACGTACCACATCAGCCATGTTCTAACAGTCACATGACCTACCCGCTGCGTTGCTCTACTGCCATTTGAACAAGTAATAACTCATTTGAATAAGTAATTACTTTAGACAGCTAAAAAGTATGTTCTATATAGTATGAATGTGTGTAGTATGAATGTAATATGAACGTAGGCTACTACATTTGCCATGATGTCATTATCATGTGACTTACCAGAATCAGTTGTGTCTCTTTACTGCCATTCACAAATCCTCTCCTGTGGCCTCATGGGATAGCAAAGTGTCCATCACATGCACACGTCAGAATCCCACCAGAAGAAGTAGGAAAACCAGACTTTTTTTTGCCTACTTTTTGTGAATTCGGACGTACTTCTTTTGTCACATACTGTTTTTCACTTGCATAGGGAAGTGTGTGATTTCGGATGCAGCCAATTTATTTGGGCATACTACTCTTTTGGTGTACTGTTTTTCGCATACTATATTCAATTTCAGACACAGCAGTTAGTGTAGTTTGTTGTTCAAAGGAAAGAAATCACAAGTATGACACCACATTTAAAAGAAAGTGTCATCAGTGACGAGATTAAAGTCGACATGAAACAGTTTTTCTTCCATATTGTGATGCAGCCTTATGGAAGCTTGTTTCCGCCACAGAATAAAACATTTTAAAAGATGATTGCAACTTTTTCTCGCAATTCAAACTTTATAACATGCAATTGAGACGTTATATTAGAAAATTCTCAATTTATAACTCCTAATTGCGTGTTACAAAGTCAGAATTGGGAGATATAAACATTAAATTCTGAAAATAAGACTGACTTTATACCACACAACAGTGACTTTATATCACGCAATTCTGACTATATAACTCGCAATTGTGACTTTATATCATGCAATTCTGACTATATAACTCGCAATTGTGACTTTATATCATGCAATTCTGAAGTCAGAATTGCGAGAAAAAGTCGCAATTACCTTTTTTATTTTTTATTCTGTGGCAGAAACAACCTTCCATATATATATATATATATATATATATATATATATATATATATATATATATATATATATATATATAAAATATATATACAAATGTGGGCGGAGCTTGATTTTGTCTATGGGGAATTGACTGGATGGTTGTGGTTTGCTATTGGTGGATCTTATGTGAATGACAGGTTGCCCCACCCTCATCATTAGAGAAGACAAGTTGCTGCAAAAGTTATTTTGATTAAAGATTACAAGGCACATGAATAATAAAAACAACAACAATAATGATGTGCAGCGATCGACTGTCCAGCACAGTTCATCTCCAACCCTAATCAAACACACCAGAAGAAACAATTAAGGTCTTCAGGATCACTTGAAAATTAAAGGCAGGTGTGTTTATTAAGGGTTGGAGATGAACAGTGCAGGAGTCGATCGGCAGGAAAAAGGATTGGGCACCCCTGATGTGCACGGATAAATTATTGATAATAAGCACTATAGTCAATTTTGATATAGGCTAACTTCAGACACTGCCAGTGGGTTTAAGAACAAGGAAGTGTGTTAGACATCAACTGTGTAACCCGTCCGAGTAACAGACTCAATCCCCGCATCCAGCTCGTAATCCGCGTTATCCGGGCCGCATCTGTCTTCTCCAACCGAGAAGTGCCAGCGTGATTTATGACAACAAGCCCGTGCGCCTCGGAGGGGGTTTAGTGAGAGAGAAGACACTGAGCGGGAATGCAGTTTAAAAGTAGAGCAAAAACTTTGTGAAAAATGATTTTGCAAATATATTTTTTTCTCCTCTGCTCTAAAGTTATTGTAACATCTCATCCGTGTTTGGCTAGGAAGAGAGAAGAGCTTTCAAACTGGAACAAAAGCAGAAGTTCTGAACCTCCTTTTGTTGTTGTCGCCGCCTCCATTTTACGCACCGCATCAACTTTTGTGTTTTTCGCGCGTTTGATTTTGGACAAGGTTTGGTTGGCCCTCGAAAAGGGAATTCAAAATAACAAGGCCTCCATCCTCCACATAGACATGTGTGTGAAAATCTGTCCGTCGTCCCGAAGAGACCGGCGGGGGTGTGCGTGCGCTCCGACGCCCACGCGCTGCTCCTCGACGCGTGTGCGTTGCCAAACACCAAACGGGAAAAAGAGGGGAGCCGGTTGGAAACGGGGGAAGTGCTGAACGTCGCCATGGCAACAAGAACCGTGATAAGCGGAGCTCCGGGTGTTAAAGCGTTTCACAGCCATATCTCTGTTTATGGAAACGCTACGGGACCAGCCAGCAGACACCGATCATCAAGCTGTGAAGCGCTTCTCCCACGGCACCGATCGCACGGTGCCAAAGCCAGCGAGATCTCAAGCTGTCTCCCGCTCGCAAACGCAGAGTAGCCTAAAACTGAGCGCGATCGGCGCAAGATGAAGTGCTTAAAAATAAAGTTTTCCTGCTGATCCCAACAGAAGGGCGTGAGTGAGACTAACAACACCGTGCGTTAACATGAAAAATAAATGACAGCTTTAATGCAAAGTCGCATTGGATTAATGCATAAGGCCCGTGCGCAACAAGGATGATAACAATAAGGGCCCCTTCATAGAAGCCCATCTGAGTTCTACCGCAGGAATATAATATATAAAGCATAAAAATATTCCAGGCTACAACACATTAAAAGCATTAACACCGGATATGAGGTCAAAGCAAACAGGTTTTCTAGAAACAGTAACAACTTTTAAACTTGAAGGATAAGTTCACCCAAAAAAGAAAATGATCCCCTAATTTACTCACCATCAAGCCATCATAGGTGTATATGACTTTCTTCTTTCAGCCAAACTCAGTTATATTAAAGTCCACCTGTAATCAATCATTTTTATCCCATAAAACTCATCTTTGATCAGGAAAATTAAATTAAAAAAAAAAATTCCTTGAAATTTTTCTTTATGCCTTAAATTATCTTGAATGTAACTCGACACCCTTGCCTTATTTAGTATAAGCGTTCTATGAATATGTAAATGAGCCCCGCCTCCACTCACTCCCTCACTCAGAGATCCACTGGTTGACGATCACACGTTGATCTGATTGGTTACAAGGTCGTTTGTGACGTCAGAAACACCAGCGATTTCACACCGTGTTTTTGAGACTGTCTTTGATTCACTGCAGTTTTAAGCAGAAAATACTCAGCAATGCTGTCGACTTATGAACTTACACATGTGTGTCTTAAAGCATATTAAAAACACCACATATATGTATGTGTAGTTAGTGTGTTACATATAGTTAGTATGTGTACATATAGTAGTTATACATAACGCGTATAAAACTAGTAAAAATCACATGATATAATACAAATAACACAAAATATACATTTATCAAAATCACTCTTAATCTAAGGAAAAAAAAAAAAAATGTAATGTAGTAAGTTCACACTGATTCGTGAAAATTATTAAAAATGGCGTATTCTGCTGCCAGGCCAGTAGATGGCGATGTCACTTCGTAAAGAAAAACTATGTGCCAATAGACTGAACACGCATGAGTATGACATCACTGTTTTCACAAATTCCCGTTTTTATAGTTTACACGAAGACGATAACTGTATCGTTTTCAATAACTTTTTAACCCATTTTCCAAAGTTTGTGTTTTCAGGCACCTAAAACTCATTGTTGTGTAAATGAACGGTCAAAACGCATAAAGTTTTCAGTTGAAAACGGTGTCACGTAAACAAGCGTTTTTTTTCCAGCTGATGAACGAGAGCAAATCAGAATCCATCCTGTTATAAAGAGCTCATTTAAAGAGACAGACGACAAAACAGCAGCGCGCTCATAATAAACCCTTACAATATCATCCAGCAAACGTGGATATGGTTATGTTATAGTTATCTTTCTTGGTGTGAATTAAAAATCTATTTTTTCGCAGAGGAACGATATCGTTGGAATCACTTTCGGAACTTTTTTCCCCCAGATGATGAACGATAAAAACATTGACAGCCAATCAGAATCCACCCTGCTTTAAACTGCAGCGTGCGCTCAGAATAATCAACGTCAGCGGACGCTGATATAGTTGTAATTATATTGTTATAGTTATCATTCTTTGCGTGAAAGTTTCATAGAGAGATATTTATCAGCTGAAACAGAATCGCGACGCACTCGTCTGATCCAGAGCAGAAGTTCCTCAAACTAACGTCCCGTATTAACGATCTAACGTCAACATTCATTTAAAGCTCTTAATGCAATTAAAGCACCGCGAGCGGCACAAAGCGCTAATGAGGCAATGATCATGAGACGAGAACAACGACAATAACAAGTTTGGCTGGAAAGCCTAATTATCTTCAGACATTTTATTATTTTCATCAAGTCAAATCTGCGACTGAATTAGGACAATCTTACAATGCAGATGATCATATTGGCTTGACATTTAGATCTGGTCAAATGCATGAGATAGATAATAGCACAGACTGACAATACATCATCAGACAGACTTCTACATTAATGTCATTAGCAGAAAGTGACTGACGTTCTGGCGAAGGAAAAAGAAGCAGCAGAAGAGCGAATCGATATATAAACGTCTGAACGCACTCGACGGGATCTCACCTCTGATCCGAGACAGAAACCGATACAATGATGCTAAATGCTACATGATCTCAGATTTTTTTATTTACTACTACTAGTCATTGAGTAACGTGTGTGTGTGTGTGTGTTCTGATGATGTTTCCTAAGGCGAAGCATTGAGTAGTCAATCTAAAGCATTTCTCATCAAACACACAGTAGGGGGAACTGATATTATTAGCATGTGTGAAAACCCACCAGATATAAAACCATTTTAACATCCAAGCGAAGGTGATGAGACCCTCAGAAGAGCAGTTGCCTTGAGGGCCGATCCAGAAACAGGCGTTTCCCGTGATTACATGTGCAATGTTTTAACTCCGTAAGAACAGCAGGAGACACCATTACCATTCGCTGATTTCACTAAAGCTGTGTCCCATTTAACCAAGCCGTCCCGCACACGACGGGTGCGCTCAGAAGAATGAGGTGTCGGATGAAAAGGCCCCGGCGAGCCTGAACTCGTCCCGCATGAGCACGCAGAAGAGGCGCTGGGGCAGGGCTTTGGAGAACGGCGCGGGTCGAGGAACGCAGGTCCGAAGGAGAATCTCCCGTCCAGCAGGGGGCGGAAAATCCGGAACCGCTTTCCTGTCATCCGTTCCTCCCGAACGGCCCGTTTCTTCCTCCATCGGAGCCAACAGGGCGGCCTGAACACATCAGCCCACAAACACATCAGGCTTTTTCATAAAGGTTTTTTTTCTGAAAACAGATCTGCTTTATACCTGAATCGAATTTGTTTTATAATTGTAAGAAAAAACATATTTTCTTTGTAATATTTGAACTTTGTCTTTTCTGCATGACCAGGTGACAAGCCGTTGCTTGTCACCTGTCTTTAAAATATAAGCCATGAAAAAATAAAGCCTTTTTATAAATGAGTGAATGAGGCATTTATAACTTTATATTTTTCTAAAACTAATTATTCAAGTGCCTTGGATTGTTTTTTCTTATGAGTGGAATCATCCCTACACCCAAAGAGCACAGAGATACTGAAGTTCCTTGTATTTATTGTTTCATAATTGATTTGATTGTGCAAGATCGACACTGTTATTGAACTGAACTGAATCAACATTGAGGGCCCTATTTTAACGATCTAAGCGCATGGTTTAAAGTTATGGTGTGAAAGTTAAAGTTATGGTTTACACTTATGGTGTGTCTGAATCCAATTTTGCTAGTTTAACGAATGAGCTCATAATAAACTAATGTAAATCCAAAAGCTTTATATTTAAAACAAGTCCAAAATATTGCACGTTCCTATTTTATTTACTCCATAAACTGTATCGCTTTACGAGCCAAGATCACTCAACAAGCTCAAAAGCGCTTATAATAAGTGGACATGCACTTCTTCTGAGAAGCATTTACATTTTACATTTAGCAGACACTTTTATCCAAAGCGACTTACAAATGAGATCAATAGAAGCAGTTCAACTAACAGTAGGACAACAAAAAGTAAGTACTATAACCTTTCTCAGTCTAATCTAACGCAGAACCCGAAAGGTGTTTTTTTTTTTAAAGGAAGAGAAAAGTGTTAGTATGACTGGAACAAGTGCTGCCGAAAGAGATGCGTCTTCAACCGTTTCTTGAAAATGGCAGAAACAAAACACGACTTCTTTGTAGACGGTGGTTTAGTTAAAATTGCAGAACATAACTAGCCGGTTTCACAGACAAGGCTTAAGCTAGCCCCAGACTGAAATGCGTTTTTTTTTTTTTTTTTACTGAAAGCAACTTGCACTGATAAATCTTAAAATACAGTGGCATTGTTTTGTCTCATGTTACATGAATGCCCTAATTGAACTAAGGCCTAATCCTGGTTTAATCAAAGCCTTGTCTGTGAAACCAGGTCAGTCTTTGGTCGCTGTATTATTAATCAATATCACCAAACACACACAATGCCAGAAGGTTGATGTGGTTCCCACTCTGTCAATCAACAAAGGGATTCACTCTCAAATTTTAATTCGGTGTCACTCCAAAATCTTTAGTGTGGACATGGCTTATCTGTACTGCTATATGCATAAAAGTAACATGTTTTTATAATAAGCTACGTTGACAATGTTACATAAACCTATTTGTCTTTGACCAGAGAGTCAAGGAGCAACAAAGCAAAGACGCTTCTCAACAAATGTTCTCGGTGAGACTTAAATGAGCGTTGAGACTGCAGGAGTGAAGCAAATTGACACAATCTATTTTTCTCCCCCGTACAGGAACAAATTTCACTAATTGCAAAGCTGATTGCAAATTAGCAAATGTCTATTCACATCTCAGAGACTGAACGTGGCGAAAGAGCGCTGAGAAAATGCACATTCTGGATTTAGATCGACCTATGATGTGACGAGACGTCCATCTGCACAGAAAATCACTTTGACTCGCCATGATGATGTAACACAATTTATCACAGGGATGTTTTTTGTTTAATCACACAATGAGGCATGAGCTAAAGTATGTGCAATAAAATACTGCTCTACACACGAAGAACATCACTCACTATCTCTACGGCACTGAGACTGTCTATAAACAAACCTCCACGTCCACCAGGAAGCCCTGAATGCGCACAGAATGTGAACGAATCAACGTGAGGATTAAAAAAAAAATCAAAAAGCAGCGATTAGTGACAGTCAGATTCTACAGATTGTGTTCCTCATTGACATCAGCATCTGTCTGAAACACTGCAATAAAATGTTTTTCTTGTTCAGTATTTCTGTCTTGTTTGCCAGTACAAATACCTAAACATGCTAAAATCAACATACATTTACTTGTGAAGCAAAATGACTGAAGATATTAAGTCTTGTTTTCTGAAATCTGTCCAAATAAGGTGAGTTTGTGCTTAAAACAAGAATGCAAATGGAGTCAGAAAAATAATCTTGTTTTCCTTTTAAATTTAGAGCATTTTTTGGACCCCAATGGCAGATATTTTTTCTTGTTTTCATCAAAAACTCATTTTGCTTTTTCAGTAAATGTATCTTGATTTAAGAATGTTTGCCCTGGAAAACAAGACAAAAATACTGAGGAAGAACATTATTGTTTTTTTTGCAGTGAATGATGGGGAATAGTATAGTGTCAGATGTTGCTGATTTTACCTCGTCACTGGAGTCGGCCAACTTGACAAGAGTGACAGACAAGCGGTGTTAGGAGAGAACAAACAAACAAACAAAAAGATGAAGAAAAAGAACAACACAAAATACAAGGCCAAATAAGAGCACTTTTAAAAGTTCAGTCCATGCTGTAACGTGCAACGGTGAATCTCACCAAACGTGCAGGTCATATTTCAAGCAAAAAATCAAAAGGAGAAAAATGCATTAAAAAAAGTCAATTTTTAAAACCATTACGATTATTGGTAGCAATATTATAATGACAATTAGGCACAATTAAATGTCCAAATTATACAGTATTTATACGTCACAGTGACTGCTGTTGTTCTGCCGTTAATTGACAAATGATTGTATTACAGTAGTGAGAACCATCATTAAGAATAATGCGAGAGTGGGGGAATGTGGTTAGTTGTCATGATAATAAATGCTACAAAAATCTTAATGGTTCTATACGCTTGATTTTCTTTAAACAAAACATAATGTCTTTTCTTTAGATTTTGGGTTGAAATCCGATAACAAGATTCATCCCAAAATGGTCTAAACATGAGTATAAGCATCAATATAATGTTCCTTCAGAATGTTATTCCTATAAAAAGAAACCAAATCTTAATAAAGAATCTGATTGGTCGTTGGTGCAGTAATGCTTTGGATGAGTCCGGGTCACGGCACCACATTATCTGTTCATAGGTGACACACTGAAAACATCCAAAACATGATCAATCAGAGCAAAGTCTCTCCTCCTCTGTGAGGTCCGTCTCTATTTCTCCCTCTCACTCCTCTTTCTTCCAGGAAATCTCACCTCATTTGAATCCCTGATTTCACATGATTTACACGGGGATGCTTGGGATAATTATTGCCTTTCTATTTGCAGCCTGGCAACACACAGGCTATAATTTAGTCCTCTCACACACACACACACACAGACACACACACACACACACACACACACACACACGCAGCAGACGGGGGGGGGGGGGGGGGGGGGGGAGGGGGGTAATTGAGCGAGAGTTTCAGGCAAACAAACTCAATTTCAAACATTTCTCAGTTAAAAGAAAACTTGTGGGCACAGACGTCTGAAGCTCACCTCGAGAACCACAACGGCTGACATTTCAACACTCATATCGCATTTTCGGCCTGTTTAACTTTAAGTAGCTGAGAATTACAATTTATACTGGGACCATTAGGCACAAGTGCATCCTGGGAATGACGATGACACAAATGGTAGTGACTAATATTAAGAACTAACGGGGGAAAATGAATGTCCCTCCCTGAGGTTTCAGGTGAATCTCATGGAAACACCTCAAAATCGAAAAAAAAAATTAATGCATTATATTTTGCATTATATAAATGGTAAAAAAATGCAGCTTTAATTGATTAACAGGTCAGATTTTATCGATAATCGATAAAACTTTACAATAAGGTTTATTAGTTAACGTTATTAAATGTATTAACTAACATGGACTAACAATGAGCAATACATTGGTTCCTAATTAGTCTTTATTAATGTTAGTTTATAAAAATACAGCTGTTCATTGTTTGTTCATGTTAGTTCACAGCGCATTAACTAATGTTAACAAATACAATCTTTGATTTTAATAACGTATTAGTAAATGTTGAAATTAATATTAACAAAGATTAATAAATGCTGAAGAAGTTTTGTTCATTCTTAGTTCATGTTAACTAAGTTAGTTAACTAAAGTTAAGTAATTAACCTTATTGTAAAGTGAAATTGAAGTCAACCACTTACATGGCATAAATCTCTTTGTGACCAGCTAACAGTTAGCAGTAGCACACTGACGAGTGACCGGGTACTAGTGGCACTAACTAAACCATTACTAACATAAACACAAGACTAATGCGAGGACAGACTTTAGAGCCGTTCATCAAACACACTGTTTAACCGGCACTCTCCATAATAATCTTTTTTTAAACAAATCACTCGCCCGGCGTGTTTAATTACCTCTGTGTCACATTAAACCTCTAAATGAAACTAAGACATCTGCTGCATTTCATTAATTTAGCTAATTATGACAAACAGAAAAACAGCTAGAGCAGATTTATAAATGTATTTTTTAAACCCTTGGCTCTTCTTGCTGTTAAAGTCGCTTTGAGACATTATGATGTGAACGAGTCCGGCTCCGTCTCACAGATATGAAGCATTCGTACAATTATTAACACGCGACAGTCCTGTTGATTTTACTCCGACAGCCGACGTTTCAGTAACACTTTACTATAAGGTTACATTTTTTAACAACATCAATTAACATAAACTAATAAGGAAAAAAGCATTTATTAATCTTAATGTTAATTTCAACATTCAAGTTGTGTCTGTTTATATTATTTAATGACCTAAGAGTTGTATTTTTAAAAACTAACATTACAAAAATGTTAACATTGTTAATGTTAGTTAATGCATTAACTAATGGGACCTTACTGCAAAGTGTTACTAACATTAGTAACCTCAAGAACAGAATTATACATTCACATTTAAAGCATTTGCAGATGCTTTTATCAAAAGCAAGCACGGATGGACATTGCACAATATTAGATTAGAGCTGATATCCAGTATTTTCCAACTCATTTTGGTCGATTTTGGCCCAATGTTTCTGAGAAGAGAGAATTCAGTCCATGATTATGATAAAACATAAAACCCTTGATCGGGCGTGTGAGTGTGTTTACCCGCTGAGAACTGACGAAGAGCTTATGTATGATGCTTCCAGCAGGACCTCGACCTGCACCGACCACACACACCTCAGGCTCCTCCAGCAAACAGCTCACAAACCTGAGAGACAGACAGGAATAACAGTATAAAGTGAGACAGTGACTGTTCAGTACAGGTAGAGGATGCCAGAGTGTTTAGATGAAGGAAGGAAGTGGAATATTTATCATGTTCATAGTCGCCTGAGAAATGCTGCCATAATACAGAGAAAAACAACTACGCCTGTGTCTGTCTGCCTGTGTGTGTGTCTGCCTGTGTGTGTGTGTGTGTGTGTGTGCGCGTGAATTCAGCCTGTTTAACACAATCACTCACACACCTGCAGTGAACTGTCTTTGTTCCTGCGGGCAGCTCCTGGTCTCATCTTAATGAGGCTGGTTTCTGTCTTGACCGGCCTGCTGTGGCCCCGAGCGGCCCCTGGGAACTAACGAGTGCCAGGAGACTCAGCTGACATGCCCCTGTCAGACTGACAGCACAAGCTCCGCCCCTACTGCGCAACACCACTCCACCCCTTTTTGAATCATACGGCTCCGCCCGCTTCTGCATGACATTACTTGGCACATTCTGCTCAACAAGACTCAACTCTAGTGCTCGATACAGCTCTGCCCCTCCTGTTCAACTGACTCCACCCTCCTGCGCAATATAGCTCCGCCCACCTCAACATAGCCCTGCCCACCTCAACATAGCCCCGCCCACCTAAACATAGCCCCGCCCACATCAACATAACTTCGCCGATCTTGCCTAACAAGACTCCACCCTCCTGCGCAATATAGCTCCGCCCACCTTAACATAGCTCCGCCCACCTCAACATAGCTCCACCAATCTTGCTCAACAAGACTCCACCCTCCTGCGCAATATAGCCCCGCCCACCTTAACATAGCTCCGCCCACCTCAACATAGCTCCACCAATCTTGCTCAACAAGACTCCACCCTCCTGCGCAATATAGCTCTGCCAACCTCAACATAGCTCCGCCCACCTTAACATAGCCCCGCCCACCTCAACATAACTCCGCTGATCTTGCTCAACAAGACTCCACCCGCCAGCTCGATATAGCTCTTCCCCACCCACTCAACAAGACTCCACCCTCCGCCATTTTTAGCTGATTCCGATGACGTGTTGATAATATTGTGCATCTGTACAAGTGACTTGCTGAGGATCAGTATGGTGAAAATAAACAGACTTTACCTCTCCAGCTCGTCACCATCTTCCTCCCGCTCTCCTTTAGTGATACCAAACTTGGCCTTGAGCGAGCGTGCGATCGCAACCACGGCCTCCACCGCGCTCATCTGATTAATAACCTCCTGACAACACAGAGCACACACACGTTCACAATGCGAGCGCAGAAGTGGCCTGATAGGCATGGCGAGGCAAGTTTATTTATATAGCACATTTCATACACTATGGTAATTCCAATATGGTAACAATATGGTAATCATACACATGTTGTTTTTATGTGTTGCTTGTTTTTATGCTGCTGATTGTACAGCACTTTGGTCTGTGGGTGCAGTTGTAAAGTGCTTTATAAATAAAATAAAGTTAAAAGTAAAGTAATTCAAAGTGCTTTACACGGAAAGGAATTAATATAATCACAAAATAAAAGCAAGGAAAATTGAAACAGTTATAAAAGGAATTAAAAGAGATATAAAGATGAAACAGTTATAAAAGGAATTAAAAGAGATATAAAGATGATACAGTTATAAAAGGAACTAAAAGAGTATAAAGATGATACATGGATAAACTTCTCATCTGGCAAAACACCGGTGTATCATATTTGTCCCAACTCCCAGTTTTACTCAGAGATTTTCCCATGGTGATTATTACACAAGGTGAGTCCCAAATCGCGTACCTGTGCACTATTCTACGACATTTTGTAGTATAAATAGTGCGAGTAGTGCGTTCACACTGAAAAGTCTAAAAAGCAAAAGTGCACTTTAAATACCCGGATGATGCACTTATTTAACTGAAAAAAAAAAACGGAGTAAAAAATCACTTAACTATCGCAGGTTTAATAGCGTAGCAGAGGGGGAGGGGCTATCGCACTCCGTTGAAAGACATAATAAACTTATAAAGTTCATACACTACACGGTTGAGTACATAGTGCATAAGTGCATAAGTATATAATGCATAGTGCATAAGTACATAGTGTATAAGCATATAGTGCATTAGTGCATAGTGCATTAGTACATAGTGCATAAGTATATAGTGTATAAGCATATAGTGCATAAGTGCCTGGAGCATAAGTGCATAGTGCATAAGTACATAGTGTATAAGCATATAGTGCATTAGTGCATAGTGCATAAGTACATAGTGCATAAGTACATAGTGTATAAGCATATAGTGCATAAGTGCATAGTGCATAAGTATATAATGCATAAGTGCATAAGTACATAGTGCATAAGTACATAGTGTATAAGCATATAGTGCATAAGTGCATAGTGCATAAGTACATAGTGCATAAGTATATAATGCATAAGTGCATAAGTACATAGTGCATAAGTACATAGTGCATAAGTGCATAGTGTATAGTGCATAAGTATATAGTGCATAAGTATATAATGCATAAGTACATAAGTGCATAGTGTATAAGCATATAGTGCATAAGTGCATAGTGCATAAGTACATAGTGCATAAGTACATAAGTGCATAGTGTATAAGCATATAGTGCATAGTGCATAAGTGCATAGTGCATAAGTACATAGTGCATAAGTACATAGTGCATAGTGCATAAGTACATAGTGCATAGTGCATAAGTACAAAGTGCATAAGTATATAGTGCAAAAGTGCATAGTGCATAATTACATAGTGCATAGGTATATAGTGTATAAGTACATAGTGTATAGTGCGTCATTTGGGACACAGCTACTGTGTCTGATAGCGTGGCGTGAACCTCACCTCCAGTTTCTTGAAGTCGGGACTGGGGTGACGCAGAAGTTTACTGGCGTGAGACGTGAGATGTTGGAGCGCCTTACGCACGGACGGGATGTCTTCAGTCGACTCTGGAAGAACATTCACCTCATGTTTAGGGACATAAGAGACAATATTGAAACTGTGCAGCAGTAGTGGTTTCACACAAACCTTCCTCCTTGATTTTGAGAAGAGCAGCGTGTAGGACACAGGGCAGCAGATGCCTCGTCAGATCAGACGCTTTCTGCACCGAGAGGTAGTGCAGCACCTACACACACACACACACACACGTTTACATAAAACAGTCTGTTTATGTTAAAAAATAAATACGACCTCACACTGTGTCAATCACGTTTACACACTGCCTCCGAAACTTTCGGGTTAGATTTTTTGCGTTTTTTGCTGTAACAAGCATTTTGAGAGGCGTTTTGAATATTCAGAGCCACCGAATGACGAATACGAAAAAACGCATATGAAAATTTCGGACTCAGTGTGCAAGGACCTTTAGAATTAAACAAGATTTTAATTATTTTTAAAAAATCCAGCCGAGGATGTTCCCAAATGTCCCCAAAAGGAAGTTTTGAAAGCTTTAGTTTACTTCTGAAGATGGATCTGTGTGCAAACTAAAGCTAGCAAACACATCTATGGCTGCGTTTACACTTGGCATTAACATGCGACCTGTATCTGGATGTTGTCCACAGTTTCCTTTAGTTCCTGTTAGGGTCCAACAATGACATTAACTATGACTTATGCCTCAATAAACTCCTAATTACTCATTAATAGTTAGTAAGGTAGTTTAGGGTGAAGAATATGGTCATGCAGAATAAGGCATTAATATGTGCTTTATAAGTATTAATAAACAGCTGATATCCTAGTAATATGCGTGCTAATAAGTAACTATTTAATCGAGAGAATTGGACCCTCAACTAAAGTGTTACAGTAATTATAAGCTTTTTAATTGTTATATTTTATAATACTTCTGATTTTAAATTCATGCTAAGTTTTTTAAATCTAGAATTATTTGAAAATAGCGTTTGTGGTTTTAAATGGAATTTTAAGCAATTAATTTGTTAAATTATTTGAATGTAATGTTTCTCATTTTAATTGCTTTAAAGCAATCTTTTTTTTAACGCCGCTTCTGACTGTACATTTAAATGTAAGCACTTAAATGTTACTGATGCAGTTGGGAAGGTTCAGCCTTTACAGGCTCAGTGTGTGTGTGTGTGTGTGTGTGTGTGTGTGAGAGAGAGTGTGAGTGTGTGTGTGTGTGTGTGTGTGTTTTAGCGCTGCACCGCTGCTCTTGTGAGACGTTTGACTTTAGGCCGTCCTACACACACCGCAGAAAACATGCACGACTGTCATTGGCCGGGACACGTTACTGGAGCAAAACACAGTAGAGGAAATTAAATCAGAAAATGAATTCAGTGTAAATCCTGCAGCTTCCCCACCAGGGCTCGGCAGACGGTTGAAGGACAGAAAGAGACGCGACCTTCACGGACGCCAGCGTTCTCCTGAACTCCCTTTCAACTTGCCAAGCCGAGTCCCGTGACAACACCTTGCTTTTTAACTCACTTCCAGCAGAACTGCCTCTGATTGGCTGGTTTGAAGAATGCATGGGACATGCTGACGGGCGAGCGTGTTTTTATAGCTTCCAAGTCTCTTTTAAAAACCTACCTGTTTTCTTTAGCATATTGATTCTTTTCTTCGATTGGTGGTTCTGATTTCTGTTTTATGGTAACTCTATTTTATTTTATTTGTTGTTATGCATTTTATATCTTCTTGATGGTGAAATAATGACAGAGAATGATTATGTTTCTCGCAAAAAGCTTGAAATGAACATGTCATATTAATCCAACACACACACACACACACACACACAACAAAAGCAGATCAGGCTCATAACATTCCATGTGAACCTGGACTCTTACGTGGAGATGATAACATTTACATTTTTTAAGACTTTCACATTGGAACCTGTTTCAAGGTTTGTGTTCTCAGACACTGTTGTTGTGTGTATGAGCGGCCGGAGCGCATTAAGGGTTCTCTGTTAGAGCTGTGTCGTGTTAGCGCCGCTAAGTTAATAACTAATGATCTTTGCGACGGAAGTGAATCAAAACTAACTTTAGCTGGACAATAACTTTATTCTAGAGCTGCTGTAAAGCCAAAACAATCTGTTACTTTAATTTCCTATTATCACTGTAAAGCTGCTTTGGAACAATCTATTTTGTTAAGCGCTATATAAATGAAAGTGGCTTGACTCGAGGTTCTGACCTTCTCAGCCTCTTTGGTGTCATCGAACAGCCTCTTCTGTCGGCGCGCTGGAGTGGCTTTGGCCGTTTCCCAGGCCTCGACCCACATGTTGCCCGGGATCTTCATGCGGGCGCTTAGGTCGCCCCGAATGACCGTCTGGCCCGTCTCATCGCTCACCTCCTCCTCCACGTAATCTCTCGGGGAATACCAGCGCACAAAATCCTCCAGGGAACAGCCTGGATTCGCTGCCTGTGGACACACACACACACACACACCTTGAGTGTAATGTCACACCTGAATTAAAGAAATGCTGAGGTGTTTTGTGTGGTTTAAACAAACAGTCAAACCAAAATATATTCAGACACCTTCAACATTTCTCACATTATCACAGTTTATTCGCTATAGTTTAGAAAATGGTAATAAAATATATCAAGAACTCAAGTTATTAAATCAGTTGATATTTCACAGGTTTTGTCTATCCTTCTGTTACTGTCTCACACATGAATTATGTTGAATATCTGTCAGCTGTTAAATTTAACTGCACAATTACATAATATCAATTTAGGTCAAACAATTACAAAGCAATGCTTTATTTTGTTCAGTCTAGGGCGTAAAAAGGTCGCATTAACAATTAAAGTAAAAACACTTCAGCAAAACATGGTCTGGTCAAAGTGTCTCAATAATATTTTGTAACAAATTTGTATACATTTTACTGGAAGTCACTGTATGAAGAAGTTTTGGGTATAATATGCCACAGTTTACTTACATAAATGATCTATAAATGAACCCACTAGTAAAAAATAAAATAAAAAAATGTATCTGGTGTCTGAATAATGTTTAGTATGACTGTATTTTTTCCTAAAAAAAAAAAAAATGCTAACAAAATTGTTTGTATAATCTGGCAATAATGATACATACACATACAAATCATATATACATGTCCAGACAACAAAATAGGCAGAAATGCTCTGAATAAAGCATGTAATTGACTGTTTTTATTTGTGCAGTCCTTCATTATTGAGCTGCGACTACAGCGATTCATCACACGTTACTATTGTAAATGAGCTGGAGACAAATTCCAGCCACAAACTTTCTCAGGATGACCTTTCTGTCAGTCGCAGCATGCTTTCATACTCGATAATTACTGAGACACACGAGCAAGACATAATAATGCTGCAAATTTCAGCGAGGTTTTAGACTTGCAGACAGATGCACATTTAATCCCAAATGCATTTCATGTCAGAGCCCGAACTGTGGAAGAAAACGACAGCAGTCTTAACTAAAGCAGTCGATGGAGGCGTCGTGTTTTGCTTATGTTTGGACAGGCGGCTTCACAGAGCAGCTCAATTATTCAATGTGTTGATGTCATTTTCACTGAAACAGGAAGACAGAGCGGAACATACAGTATATCGTCTAGAGCCGTTGAGCTCGATAAAGCTGCAGTTTCCTCCTAATCTCTAACAGTTTCTCCTCCTAATCTCCTCCATATCGCTTCAAAATACAGCTTTCTGTGCAGAATTGAATGGATCTGATATGTTTTCCGGTCTGTGAGACTCGATCACATGATCCGCTCTGTGTGTCGCGAGCTGCGGTAACACTCACGTGAAACCAGACTTCGCCACAATGGAAAACATATTTACACTGAATCGTTCCCTGTCCCCTATATAGTGCACTATTTGCCGTTCACCATGTAGAAAACAGTAAATGTTTTTGAACAAGTGACTTCAGCCGCAGTTTCAGCATCTGTTTATAATGAAGGGGGGGGGGCGGAGCTTCAGATTCTAGAGAGCATTTGATTGGATTGAAAATATGATGAGAAGCTGAAGTGCAGAGTGATGTCATTAAAATCATTGATTCATATTGGCGGAAGTGAGAGACTAATTAAAAAAGATATAAGGCTTATATCTTCTAAAATGCGAATTTTGTCATTGTTTTGGAGCACACCAGCTTATAGATAACAGTAAGGTTAACATATTCATACTAAAAGCCAAAAAACTTTAAGATTGGCTCATAAAGCGATCAAGATTACAGAGTTATTAGAAGTGAGCAGGTGCGGGTTGTGATATTTTTGTCTTATTTTCAGCATATGACTTATTTTTTGGGGTTGTTCTTATACACTGTTTTTCTAGCAAGATCTGGCAACATGAATGCACATTAAAATACATATTTCTCATATCTCTCGACGTAGGTCATTAAAGGAATAATTCACCCAAAAATGATAATTCTGTCATCGTTTACATCGTTCCAAACCTGTACGAGTTTCTTTCTTCTGCTGAACACAAAAGAAGATATTTTGAAGAATGTCGGAAACCAAACAGTTGATGGACCCCATTGACTTCCATAGAACTTTTTTCCATACAATGGAAGTCAATGGGGTCCATCAACTGTTTCCTTAACCATATTCTTCAAAATATCTTCTTTTGTGTTCAGCAGAAGAAAGAAACTCATACAGAACAGGATTAAGCCTAAAAGGTGATGAGTTACTGACATTCATCCTTACAGTCACTCGTAACTAGTTCAGCGCTTACAGTGGATACAGCATCTGACGTCTGAATGTGGAGCGTTATGATGGTGTGTGAGCGCCGTCACAGTTTTAAGACGCCCCATTCATCATATTCGGGTCTCTCTGCTCTCCACCCGGAGGGAGATGGTAATTAAAGCCAAAATGCCAAATTATGCTTGGCTAAGCACAATTACAGACAGCACTGCTGCTAAATTTAGAGGCCATCTTCAGCTAAAGGGGCCATTTACTGCGATCGCTGCGCTCACAGCAGTTCGCCACTGCAATAAGACGAGCTGGTGTGTCTGCTCAGGAAATTAGAGCATTTTGTAGGGCAGTTGAACAGGCTATAGCGAGGGAAAATAGACACAAAATGTCACCTTTCCACATTGGTCTCGCCCCCCGGTGATCAAAAACGAGCATTTTTGCTTTATAGCACACTAGCAGAAGTTGGAAATGAGGCTACGCTCGCTGTGCTTACAGAACGCTTCATTCCCACACAATTCCCTTGTTCCTTAATCTCTCGGGTTTGTCCACGGCATAACGCTGCGGGATAATTTGCCATTATCCGACAGAGAGGGATGGAAGGGTGGCGCTTATGAAAATGAATGATGCTTCTCCCTTTGGCTTCTGCCAAGAAGCATTTTTAAAAGGTGAAACCTATAAAAGATTCAGTGAATTGTGCACAGATGAAGACGGGAGCCATTGTCTGGGCTGAGAAAGATGTGAGCGGCTATAAAATCTGGTTGTTGACTCATTCTGCATTGCCATGTGATATCTGTCATTCGACCCAAATGCCCAAAACAAGCCTCTCACACTGCAAAAAATTATGTTCTTCCTTAGTATGTTTGTCTTGTTTTCCAGCACAAATATCTCCACATTCTTAAATCAACATACATTTACTTGAATGACAAAATGGCATAAGATATTAGGTCTTGTTTTCTGAAAGAATTAATCCTTAAAACAAGAAAAAATATCTGCCATTGGAGTCAGAAACAAGAATGTTTTCCCTTTAAATTATGATTATTTTTCGGACCCCGCAGACAAATATATTTTCATGCTTTAACATACATTTAAAAATACTATAATGATTTTTGATCAAAATGATCAAATGATCAAATTTTGATTCACACACAGACAAAGACACAGACACAGACACAGACACACAGACACAGACACAGAGACACAGAGACACAGAGACACAGACACAGAGACAGACACAGACACAGACACAGACACAGACACAGACACAGACACAGACACAGACACACAGACACAGACACAGACACAGACACAGAGACACAGAGACACAGAGACACAGAGACACAGAGACACAGACACAGAGACAGACACAGAGACAGACACAGACACAGACACAGACACACACACAGACACACACACAGACACAGAGACACAGAGACACAGAGACACAGACACAGAGACAGAGACAGAGACAGACACAGACACAGACACAGACACAGACACAGACACAGACACAGACACAGACACAGACACAGACACAGACACAGACACAGACACAGACACAGACACAGACACAGACACAGACACAGACACAGACACAGACACAGACACACAGACACAGACACAGACACAGACACAGACACACACACACACACACACACACACACACACACACACACACACACACACACACACACACACACAGACACACACAGACACACACACACACACACACACACACACACACACACACACACACACACACACACACACACACACACACACACACACACACACAGACACACACAGACAGACACACACGCACGTCTGTTTCATTTTATGGAAGCCGGCTTTTATTGACGATATTTGTGGGCACCATATCTTTGCATAAATGATGACTCGGTTATTTCTTTATGAATTTCTGAACTATTTTCAATATGGTGTGCAGTTCGCAAATGCCTGTATTCCCATAAATGCCTATATTTTTGCTCACCAGGTTCGAAATGAGCCATTGTTTTCCTATTTACATGCACTAGACGGATGTGTTTGACCACAGATGACACGCTTAAGATAAATAAAGTTCACCTTAAAAAAAATAAAAAAAAACATGTTCTGTGTGAATGCCCCCTACTCTGTTTTCGTCGCAACGATAGTTTGACAGGTCTTTCAAATCACCTGGCTCAGTGAATAGTGTGGTTTAGAAATCGTGATTTTTACTATCCCTAATGTGAACATCATCAGTTCTTCCAGTCCAATCTGCTGCCAGAACACACAAATGACTCCAGAATGCAGTGTAATCGTAACCTTTAAACCTCTCATTGTGTCTCAAATAGGGCTGCACAATTAATCGCAATTTACATGTAATCACGCTTAAATCGATTGGCTTATCGCGATTTTGAAAGCCTGTGATTATTTGTTATGCGCAGCTTGTCAGTGAAGCACGGCTCTGTAAACGCTGCTCCCTCTGAAAGCACTGAGTTTGAGTCACTTATAACGTGAATTTGAAAAAGCAACACGCGTCAAACATCTTTCCAAACATGAGAAGCATTTATTAACCTCTTTTCCAACAAAAGACAACATTTAATAACATGCTTTTTCTCCAAACTCACTTCATAATGACAGCTGAGCTCCTCCTTCTGTGAGATGATGTGCTTCTTACACAGAATAAGGCAGTCGTGTGTTTATTAGTCATATTTAATCAAAGCGTTTCAATCTTCTGTTTATTCAGCTACAGCGATAGGTATTTCCTGAAATGATGTGTGTTATTGTACCAGGGCTCTCAAGTTTTAAAGACATGACCCGGCGGTTGGACGGGTCGGGGGAATGGGGGTGTTTCATTAATAATATTATTATTAGTGTTTTTGTTGTTGTTATTAATAATCTCCTCCTCTGTCTTCTTCTCTAATGGGCTTTTTACCTGACATCTTTGAAAGACAGATGCAATGATTAATGCATCCATGGCCAGGATATAATTATAAAATATGACATGATTGTTAAGTGACCTATAACATCGACTATGCAATACACTTTAATTTATTTAGTGCGATTACAAGTATTAAGCCTATTTGGATAGAGAGATGTTTATAACATGACAATATGTGGGTCGAAAATATGACTAGGCCTTGACTACTTGTTCTGAGCAGGTGTTGTCAGTGAACAGGCTGTAACATTGTTGGCTAAGTTACAGACACTCATGAAAAACTGATGCTAATTTTCTGGGAAACATTCTCTAACAGCAGTCAAGTTGTCATTGTTTGTGTCTAACAAGTTTTTGTAACATTAAAACAGGAGATCATGACTTACTCTGTGTTTAAAGTGATGCTCGGAGCTCCAGTGGTTTCCTCTGTGGGTGAACGAAACTTTCAGGAAGATGTTGTAGCAGAATAACGTGAAAAATTCCAGGATATGCTTTTTTTTTCATTGGTTGTTGAGTTAAATCTTACCCAGATACAATAGTGCTATTTTCTGATTGGCTAATGTGTAGCCCCTTTCTTTTTTTTGATTGGCTGATAAGTGGCAGGCTCGACTAAGAACTCCAGGGGAGAGTTCCATAGTGAGATACATTTTGGGCGCTACGGCATATTAAATATATTATAAATAGTTTTTCCGCGTGAGAAATACAATGTGTGGGGGGAGTGCGTGACAAAAGACCGAAATGAGTGACTGTCATGCTCAATGCGTGACACTTGAGAGCCCTGTTGTACTTCTGCGGTGGAGCATATGTGGCGTGTATGTGTGTGTGTGTGTGAACCGCCCTCTGGTGTTCATTTACTACCGATCAGCCACTATACTGACAAACTGCACATAAAATAATCGCAGCCTTTGCCAAATCGCATGCGGTTTCTTTGCGATTAATTGTGCATGTCTAGTCTCAAAACAAATAAAATCCTTTCACATGAACACGGAGCGGTCTCACCTTAAAGGACTCCATGTCTGAGAGCAAGCAGGCGCTCTGCATACGGGCACGGAGGTGCGCACCTTCAGCCGACGTGCCCAGCTTGGCCAGTACCTCCGACTGCTCCTCCAGCAGGTCTTCAGTCATGGGCGCCGGCTCCTGCGTCACACACACACACAACAGTTATGACCAAACTGGGGATTAGATTAGATTAGATATGGAGAGATGCTAAAACAGAGAAGAGAAAGAAGAGGGTTTTTTATGTTTTGGTTTGGAAATGCATTGATTTAGGATCGTGGAGTGGATAAGTGCTGGAGGACAAGGTATGTCTTCAGCTGCTTCTTGATAGTTAAATTAAATCATTTAACTATCAATAATTTAACGTTTTCAACTTTGAAAATATATCTAATATATAATATAATATATTTTAATATATCTTTTTTATTTATTTATTTCTTATTGTTTGTTTTCTTGGCCTTGTAAAGCACTTTGGTCAGCACCATTTGTTTTTAAACATGCTATACAAATAATATTGTATTGTATTAAATAATTTTTGGAAATTTATCTTATCCCCCACCCCCCACATAAACACATACACACAATAAATAAAAAAAAAGATATAATTAAAAAAAATAATTAAACACACTGATTGCCAAAAGGAAAAAAAATCTCTTAAAAGAGATTATGTTGATTATGATTTCACAACCCCGCCCCCCGGAACACGATTTATAGATTATCAAGACAGATTATGCTAATCGATTACAAGAGGATAACTACACATAAGCTACATAAATTCATCAACTAACCATTCAGAAATGTTTTCACTTCTTCTTGAGTCTCTCCATCTTTCTGACTCCGGTTTGAACATAAAAGGCTAAAAGTTTTGAAATTTTCAGTGCATGTCTGTGTGAGGTAAAACACTGTTAAACGCTCTGGTGAGGAGATAAACATGGCGGAGGGTTTATGTTAAAAGGGCAGAGTCCGGAAGCTAGTGATTGTAGTTTATAAAGTTATAAATATGGATATTTTTCTTACAAAAAGGCATGGCTTTGCTTCGGGAGACATTTATTAACCCCCCTGGAGCCGTATGGATTACTTTTATGATGGATGGATGCACGTTTTTGGGCTTCAAAACTTCAGGTACTCCCATTATAAAGCTTGGAAGAGCCAGGATATTTTTTTAATATAACTCTGATTGTGTTTGGCTGAAAGAAGAAAGTCTTATACAACTAGGATGGCTTGAGGGAGAGTAAATCATGGGGAAAATTTTCATTTATGGGTGAACTAAACCCTTTTACCAGCGAGTGTGTTATACCTGTGTGACGGGGATGTAGAGCGGCTCCTGTGAGTTCAGGAGTGTGATTTTGCCGTGTGGCTGCAGTCGGCCTTCTGCTTTGCTCTTATTGGCTGTTTTTTTCTCGTTCTCTGTGTCCGCCTCCTTCATCTCATCCGTGTCGCTCAGACACTCGAAGAACTCCTCTTCACTGTCGCTCCACGAGTCCCACGACTTCCCGGGAGAAACCTCAGCAGGTCCGGCGCTCTCCGGTGCAAGGCGGCTTTTGTCTCGGCTTCCGTCTGATGTGGCGTTCTTCCTCCCATCATCCCTTGCTCTCTTTCGCTCAATGCAGCAGTTCAGCATCTGGGGGTGATGCAGAGCAGAATTAAACACACGAGAAAATTCACTATCGTTTAATATTTTTTTTCGAGTCGTCATTGCCACATGATCCTTTAGAAATCATTCTAATATAATGATTTGCTGCTCAAGAAACATTTCTGATTATTATTATTATTACTAAACAGTTGTGCTGCTTCAGATGTTTGTGGAAACTTTTTTTCAGGAATCTTTGATGAATAGTAGAGAACAGCATTTATTTCGTAACATTATAAATGTATTTACAGTCACTTTTGATTAATTTAATGCGTCCTTGCTGAATTAAAGTATTAAGTTCTTAAAAACAAGCAAGTTTCATAAATATGTTTCTCAATTATGTCATCATTTACTCACCCTGATGTCATTCAAAAACTATGACTCACTTTCTTCTACCTCTGTTCTCATGTTGACTTTAACTACATATAATGTGCCATTCTTTCTAAAATTTGTCAAAATAAATAAATAATGTACTTGGAAAAATTAAATGGACAGACTAAGAGTTATAACAAAATCATAATTAACTTTAGATCAAAAATTTGAATGATGTAAAGGATTATTTAATAAGTTACAGTGCTATGCATAAGTTTAGAAACCCATGCTAAAGTTGCCTAAAAAGAGGAATAAAAAAATCTTCCTTTGGTTTTGTTTCAGTCAGCCTAATCACTGGGTAGATTTGCACTGAGAGATGATCTTCTGGAAAGTCCCCCATGCCGACCTCTAGGTATGGTGAAGGTGTGTGTGAAGTGGGATATTTTATTTTAAGGGAACTTTATCAGGATGCGTAGTATCCTGGATCCATGAAATAACTGGCCTTTAAAAATATAAATCTGCTGTCTCTATGGGAATTTAACACAGGGGTGTCCTGACTTATGCACCCTGTATTTTAAGGAAGAACATTTATTTATTTACAATACATTATTAATTCACAAAGAAAACTGGTGTCTTTAAAGGTTGGATTTTTCCTCATTTTTTTAATAAAGGCATTAAGAACAATTTCCAAAAGAATATTTTTTATTCCTCTTTTTAGTCAACTTTAGCATGGGTGTGTTCACTTATACATTGTATACTAAAGGCCCATTCACACCAAGAACTATATTGATAACTATATTAGCTTTCACACCAGCGGACAGCAGTTTTGTCGTCTGCCGCTTTAAATGCTCGAGCTCCTTAAAGCAGGATGGATTCTGATTGGCTGTCAATGTTTTTAAAAAAGCTCTGAAAGTGATTCCAATGATATCGTTCCTCTGTGCCGTTAGTTATAGTTGTGGTGTGAACTCGCAATCTTTTACATTTAGAGCGATTTTTTTAAATTATAGGTAAGACTGTCTGGCTTGATTTATATTTTCAATCTAAGAAATTTAACTGCTTAAAATATGTTTGTTTTCAATTTGCAACCAACATTAGTTCTGAACTCATTTTCACACTGAAACTGATGTTAAAGGAATAGTTCACTTAAACATTTAAATTCTGTCATCATTTACTCACCCTCAAGTTGTTTTAAACCTGTATGAGTTTCTTTCTTCTGCTGAACACAAAAGAAGATATTTTGAAGAATATCGGCAATCCAACAGTTGATGGACCCCATTGACTTCCATAGTATTTATTTACAGTTAGGTCCATATATATTTGGACACAAGCACAATTTTCATACTTTTGGTTCTGTATGCCACCAGAATAAAATTAAAATGAAACAATCAAGATGAATTTGAAGTGCAGACTTTCAGCTTTAATTCAAGGGGTTGAACAAAAATATCAAGTGAACGTTTTAGGAACTGCAACCATTTTTATACACAGTACCCCCATTTTCAGGGGCTCAAATGTAATTGGACAAATGAATATAATCATAAATAAAATGTTCATTTTTAATATTTTGTTGAGAATCCTTTGCAGGCAATGACTGCTTGTAGTCTGGAACTCATAGACATCACCAAAGACTGGGTTTCCTGCTTTGTGATGCTTTGCCAGGCCTTAACTGCAGCTGTCTTCAGCTGGTGTTTGTTTGTAGGTCTTTCTGCCTTTAGTTTTACCTTCAGCAAGTGAAATGCATGCTCAATCGGGTTGAGGTCAGGTGATTGACTCGGCCATTGCAGAATATTCCACTTCTTTTCCTTAGAAAACTCCTGGGTTGCTTATGCAGTGTGTTTTGGATCAGTGTCCATCTGTACCGTGAAGCGCCGTCCAACCAACTTTGCTGCATTTGGCTTAATCTGGGCGGACAGTATATTCCTATACACTTCAGAATTCATCCGGCTGCTTCTGTCTTCTGTCACGTCATCAATAAACACCAGTGATCCAGTGCCACTGGAAGCCATGCATGCCCATGCCATCACACTGCCTCCACCATGTTTACAGAAGATGTTGTATTCTTTGGATCATGAGCTGTTCCAAGCTTTCTCCATACTTTTTTCTTCCCGTAATTTTGGTACAGGTTGATCTTAGTTTCATCCGTCCAAAGAATGCTTTTCCAGAACTGATCAGGCTTTTTTAGATGCTTTTTGGCAAAGTCTAATCTGGGCTTTCTATTCTTGATGCTTATTAATGGTTTGCACCTTGTGGTGAACCCTCTGTATTTGCTCTCGTGAAGTCTTCTCTTGATTGTAGACTAGACAATGACACGCCTACCTCCTGGAGAGTGTCCTTCACTAGGCTAGATGTTGTGAATGGGTTTTTCTTTACCATGGAGAGGATCCTGCGATCATCAACCACTGTTGTTTTCCGTGGACATCCAGGCCTTTTTATGTTGCTGAGCTCACCAGTGGATTCTTTTTTTCTCAGAATGTACCAAACTGTTGATTTGGCCACTCCTAATATTCCTGCTATCTCTCGGATGGATTTATTTTGTTTTTGAAGCCTAATTACTTGCATGGAGAGTTCCTTTGAACGCATGATGTATGTTCACAGCAACATACTCCAAATGCAAATACCACACTTAGAATCAACTCCAGACCTTTTACCTGTTTAATTCATGAAGAAATAACGAAGGAATAGCCCACACCTGTCCATGAAATCGCTTTTGATTCAATTGTCCAATTACTTTTGGTCCCTTAATAAGGGGGAAATAAACACTTCCTCCAATTTGGATGTAAATACCCTCAATTTAAACCTGAGAGTGTGCACTTTCAGCCCATATCCATTAAATAACTATAGCTTGAATATGTGTTGGTAAATACCTGAAAAAAAGAAAAATTGTGCCTGTGTCCAGATATATATGGACCTAAATGTATTTTTCTTCTATGGAAGTCAATGGGGTTCATCAACTGTCTGGTTTCTGACATTCTTCAAAATATCTTCTTTTGTGTTCAGCAGAAGAAAGAAACTCATACAGGTTTAAAACAGCTTGAGTAAATGACTAAATTAATTATGATTTTTAAGTGAACTATTCTTTTAAAGTGATGATATTTTCACAAATAAGCTCAGTAGAGATATTTATTTAAATCTGCCAAAGACTGTCTGATTTTTGCCTATCATACATGTGCGGGAATAAACGCTGACCTGATCTGGAACGGTCATGTGATCGTGTGTAAAGAGTCTCTCAGAGTGTGTTCACACTTGCAGGGTTTGTTTGGATCAAAACCAACCCTGGTGCGATCGATTGGTCTGTTAGTGCAATTCTTTTGAATAAATGCTCAAGCATACCTGTTTTTTTCTCGTCATAGTCACGATGTTGCACTTTACAGTTTAGCACACGCATCAGAAATTCGACAGGAATTCGTGCCGCTGTTTTGACTCCTTTACAAATTTTAAAAGCTCTTCATGAGTTCTCAGCTCATTGTTTTAGATGTTCGTTAAAGGGATACTCCACCGTTTTTTCATATTAAACTATGTTATTCCCTTAACTAAGATGATTTGATACACCTCTCTCGTCTTAGTGCGTGCACTATATCGCTCTGTTTTGCGGCGAAACTTAGCCCAGTTCATTCAATAGTATCCAAGCAGAGAAGCGACCAAACACCTCCACGTTTTCCTTATTTAAATACAGTTACTCGAGTAGTCTAACTCGACCAAGAACGGTGACACAAAATAAAACGTTGCTATAAACTATATTGTATGGCGGAATACCATAGCAAGTGCTTGGGAGCACTTCGACTCGGCGCAGTAATATCATCACTCGTGAAAAATCCTCTCCCCAGAGGATCTGCACCACCAATTGCTGTTTGTCCGTGTTCTTTCGCCGGCTCCGGTCTGTTCTGGATCATATCTTTCCTCCCTCTCACGGTCCATAAGAGCTAGTTCCTCCTCCATGTACTCGGGTTCAAACAGATATGGCTCTGGGTCTGCTACAAACAAGTCATAATCATCTACAAAGTCCGCCATTGCAAATGATCTCTTGCAGTTTGCTAATAGCACAGGTGGTAAAAGTCACGTTGGTTCTACTGACGGAAATGAGAGGGAGGGGGAGAGGATTTTTCACGAGTGATGATATTACTGCGCAAAGTCGAAGTGCTCCCAAGCACTTGCTATGGTATTCCGCCATACAATATAGTTTATAGCAACGTTTTATTTTGTGTCACCGTTCTTGGTCGAGTTAGACTACTCGAGTAACTGTATTTAAATAGGGAAAACGTGGAGGTGTTTGGTCGCTTCTCTGCTTGGATCCTATTGAATGCACTGGGCTAAGCTAAGTGCTAACAAAGTTTCGCCGCAAGACAGAGCAATTTAGTGCACGCACTGAGATGAGAGAGGTGTATCAACTCGTCTTAGTTAAGGGAATAACATAGTTTAATATGAAAAAACGGTGGAGTATCCCTTTAAGTTCCGTCACAAAATATACTTCATAAAAGCCGTTTTTGTTCTTTTGTATCTTTAGGTGCGGTGTTCAAAATGGCGGTGTTAATGCTAAGTGATTAAAAATTTATAATTTTTTGGTCCAAAAAGAACCAAACTACAAGTGTGAACACACACCCTTCAATGCACATGAAGATTCACCTGCAGTTTCTGATGAAGAAGACAACACCTGAGATCAGGAGGGCCACTCGCCAGTCTGAAACACACAACACAGAGGCGTTCATCATACAATCAATACAGTCTCCCATCAGGCCACAGCACAACAGCCGTGAGGTGAACAGAGCCACACGTATTCAAAGGCTTCACTCATTTGCACACAATGACATGAGGAGATGATGGACCGCAGGGACACCAGAGGAACCGCGACACACTGCGTTATTGTTTCTCCGCCAATGTTATCAATGATCCGGGCGCCTGCAGCTCTTTCCCAACAGGCAGAGTACAACAACATCACAGCACTGCCACAATTCATCACCTCCACTGAAATTATTTCTGGGCTGACAGTATTGTGGAGACAAGAAAACAGACTCGAACCCGAGTCCTTGTGCGATATGCTATTTCCACTGCAAAAATTATCTTACTCAGAATTTCTGTCTTGTTTTCATGTACAAATATCTAGGTGTTAAACGGATCCAAGTGTGTAGTTTTGGTTTGAGCATTTGGGGGTCCCAGCATTCTCTCTGGTGAGATTTATTTGTTTGTTTGTTTATTTTTGCAAAATGGTCTTTTGTGGTATCATCCACACATGCAAAGTTGGTTGATACACAACTGCAATAAAGTAATAGCCTAGTTAACATTTCAATGTTTACATAGGATATATGATGTGTTTATAAATTATTCAAGCAACTAATCAGTTTGACAGAATGTTCTAATTCAGGTTAAACTACCTTTACTTAAAAAAAAATATATACTTAAAATGTTAATTTCCTGTCATCTTTGGAATAACTGAAAGCCATGTTTTTCATAATATCTGTCATTATCAGCAAAACGCATTTTAAACATGGGGAAACCTAATTGTTAAGTTATTATTTGATATTATGTTGGTGAAATAAGTAAAAATCACAGTGTGCTTTTAATTTGGCCATTAACTGTCGGTGGTGAATCAAACTCGACTGAGTATGAGAGCATTTAGACAGATGATCTGCACAGGTCTCTTATTTAAACCTCTTTAAAACAGCAACAGACTAGGCAGGTTTGATTCATTTCTGTGAATCAGTTCTTTAGAAGAGCAGGACAAATCTACATCACACAATCCCATTCACATCAAGGATGATAAATATAATTATAAAGTTTTAATAATCCAGTCAAATCACGATTTATTTATATTGCAGTTTGTATAATGTATTGCTTTCCAGTATTAAACATGAAAAACAGTGTCAGTGTCTCTCTCAGTCAGAGTTAGTTTCTAATTACAATAAAGCGGCTCTCCAGTGTGATTATGGTTTTACTCGTGTTTCGTTCAAAAACGGGAAAAAAAAAAAAATTCGTTCAAAAACGCTGATTCATCCAGTAATGAAAGTATTTATGAGTGAGCCATTCATTCATTCAAACCAATTAAAAAAAAGATTAAATCAATTTAATGAAAACATTTTTTAATAGACCTGACCTTGATGGACTGAACAGAAGAAATAAACCGGAGAAGATTTTCACATCAAAGGAGGCGGAGCCTCAGGCCGTGTGTCCATCAAAGCGTTTTTTTCACGTGGCTGGCGTATTTTTCCAATTGTTTTCAATGGGAGAGCCGCGTTTTTTAAACGCCATGAGCGTAACGAGGCGCTGAGCGTTTTTTTTCACGCTGAAGCGTCCAAGGCTTTTTACTGGTCTCCGAGAGTTGAAGTATATTCAACTTTGGGTAAAACGCAGTGCTCATCACTGTCACTTTTGACCCAGCCGTCCAATCACAGTGGAGGAGGGGCGGGACTAATACCACACCAGCCAATCGCCTTGTACAACATCAACAGATGACAAAAACAAGCAAAATAAAAGAACAAAATAATTTACAACAAGAGCCAGAGAAAATACGATACATTGTATCGACATTTAATATAGAATCAACACAGAAATAAAATATGTGTGAAATGAGATACTAACACTGATATCTCCAATCATAACAAGCAAAGTGTCTCAACTGAAAAAAATGCTGCGCTCCCAAAACGCTCTCAAGCGCCCACAGCTAGGCGTTTTCAGCAGAGCGTTTTCAGCTAGTTAAAAACACGTTAAAAACCAGCTATTACACCCGATAAACCCCCACCTATTACATCATCACCACGGACCAATGGTAGTTCAAAGGTGTTTACCAGCCAGAGCAAACTTGAAAAACAACGTCAATTGCTTATAACAGAACATACACTAATATAGTTATGGTTCTTGATGTGAAGGGGCATTTATTCTGCACGTTACATGGTTTGTATGACTTCTCTTACCCATAGATCAGGCAGTTGTTTTCCCAGCGGTAGCGCATCTCCAACACGAACTCCTGCCACAGGTGAGCGACGGCACGCACTCCTCCGTGATGGAAGTTAACCATACAGATGCACAAGGCCAGACGGTACGTCAGACTGTCGCACGAAGCCGATTTCAGCTGATTATAGAGATGCTGTTCACAGGGAAACACAGTCTGTGCATTTGAGCAAAACACTTCAGGACCACAAACCACTAGCGCTGCTCAGTTTTACTGCACAATAGAGCATTAAAAGATCGCAATCTCGATACAAACACCCTCGTGATCTTATTCCTAAATGACAACCATTCGGCTCTGTCTATTAAACCTTTGACAAGTACGATCACAGCGAACATTCAGATATGCGTTCTGAGCCAGAGAGAGCAGTTGTCATGTATAGATATGAAACAACTTCACAAAGTCTTTTCAAACACACACACAGTATCATAATTTCTGTATTACAATAATTCATATTATCACAAAAGTACTGGTATAAAAGTTTATAATTCGGATATAAACGATGACGTCTACGGTAGCGATCAAAATAGAGTAAATCATCTTTTGAAAGTAACTCAAATAAAGATTGTGTCAATTACATCGTTACACCAGTAGGTGGAGACAAGAGACTGTTAAAAAGGAGTCATTGAATCATTCGTTCAAAAGATTCGTTCAAAAACGCTGATTCATCCAGTAATGAAAGTATTTATGAGTGAGCCATTCATTCATTCAAACCAATTAAAAAAAAGATTAAATAAAATTAATGAAAACATTTTTTTAATAGACTGCCGCAATTAACATTTAGTCAGAATCTCTTGAAAATGCCGGTATTCTGTTTAGTTGTCTGTTCAAAATAGTGGTAGGATCGTGATCACTATTTGAAATAAAAAAAATCGTGATCTTCAATTTATCCAGAATTGTGCAGCTCTACATCTAAATACATAGCGTAATAATGTTCAATAATTCTATGTTCACTCACGTAATCCTCTGAATCTTTGTCCGGTTCAGTCTTTCCACCTGGGCTGGGCTGTGTGGATTTAACATCACTACTGTCTGTTTTATCCAAAGCTGCATCTGGGAAAAGATACTGATGGACAAACACACATTTTAGACGTCTCAGCACAACTGTTTTCAACATTGATAATAATAAGAAATGTCTTATATTTCTGAAGTATATATTTCCCTTCATATTTACAATTTGTTAGCACATCAGGATGACTAGGAACATGAAATTGCCCAGCCATGACTTCCTGTTTTACAGGAGTATAAATATGAGGAAACATAAAGACCAAATTCCTTTAATCATCCATCACAATGAGTAAAATAAAAGAATTTATACCATGGTCTGGGTGAATACTCGATTCTGATTGGCTGCAGGGTGTCCGTTAAAAAGTGATAGAGGACACCTAGTAAAGGAGTTCTGGTGAAACTGCCTGTTTACCGTTCGAAATTAATAAATAAATGCGCTGCTTACAACAGCTGTGAGTAACCATAGCAACAGGCAGTCAAAGTACAATACACTAATACAATACAAACTAATACAACGAGCGACTTCGTTATTTCTTTTAACATTTATGGAGAATATGACAACTTTGACGACTGGGATGCTGCTGAAGAAAGAAAAAATGTAAATAAAACGGAGAAACGACACAAAGAGATAACATCGGATGAATTGAATCAAATAGAAGACGAAAAAGATGAGAAAAACACGAAAAAAAATACTAAATGGGCAGTAAATACACTCAGAGACTTTATTGTTCAAAAAGAAATGGACTCCAGCTTTGAAAATTACACCGCTGCTGCTCTGAATGAGACCCTTTATTGCCCTCTATAAGCGCAAATCGCTGGAGCCAGAACTAATTGTTTTTTTTTTGTTTAATTGTTGTTTGATTCATTTTTTTATGTGTAATAAAAAAAAAAAAACTATGCCTACCTTTGTGTTTCATGAAAAAAATGCATTTTTGAAGCGGACTATAAATATCTCCGGTTGCTAAATAAACCGTCAGGCAAGTTATTATTTGTAAAAACTAGAGATTTAGCCTAATTAAAATATAAAGTAATGTTTTAAAAATGTTTTATTTGGCAAGTGACCATGGTATAAGCGGGTTAATGCCCTTCGAGGTGTCCGTTGTACGGTTTTAATGGACTTCCGGTTTACACCTCGCCGTCGTCCATTAAAACCGTACAACGGACACCTGGTCGGGCATTAACCCTTACATAGTTTTCTGTAAGAAAATAGCTAAAGCAATCCCAATTTCTACCATCAGGGCAATAATTAAGAAGTTCCAATCAACTAAAGAGGTTACGAATCTGCCTGAAACGTGTCTAAATGCATGGTGAGGATAGTTCAAGGGGCCAAAGACTCTCCAAGGATCACAGCTGGTGAATTGCAGAAAATAGTTGAGTCTTGGGGTTAAAAAGAAAAACCCTCCTCGCTCATCCAAAAACAAACTCCAGCATATTCCTTTAGCCAGACACTAGACCTTCACACGGGTCCTGGATCTGTGGTCGGATGAAACTGAATGGGGTGGATTGGAATGTAATGAGTGATTATATAATCAAGGTATTAATATTTTTCCTTCTAAATATCAAATGAGTTGAATGACTTCTCTGGAGATTTTACTTTGTTGTAGAAGTTACCAGTGTGATTACTGAAATGTTCATGTATTCTTTAATGTCTGTATTTGATATCTGAATGCAGTAACAGTGCTTGCTCAGTTAGCCCGGCTTCCAGAAATGAAATATGGACTTGTTTTGTGTTTGAGAAAGGTCTTCAATGTGTTAAAACATATAGGGGTCATTGAAGCCAATAGTTTAAGAATTAGCTTAACGAATCAACATTAAACATAACCAGGGACTGCAAAACATGGAACAAGACTGGGGAACACAGGTTGAAAACGTCACCAAAACAAAAATCAAAATCAACACAAAAATTGGAGCACAAACTAAAGCTTCTCTCACAGCCATCCCAGTCCACTGACCTGAACCCAATAGAAAACTTTAGAGGAGAGTGTATCAACAACATGGACCTGGGAAACTGAAGGATCTGGAGAGATAACGTTTGGAGGAATGGTCTCTGATCTCAAAACTCATCAGGCATTATAAGAGAAGACTCAGAGCTGTTATCTTTCCAAAAGGAGGTTGTAAAAAGTATTGAATAAAAGGGTGCCATTAATTGTGGCCAATGTGTATTAGAGAAAAACATATTTTTTATAATGAGACTTTAATTTTTGTACTTTTTCGAAGGTTTCTTTGTTCATGTTTACCAAGGGTGCCAATAATTCTGCCCAGGACTGTATATATATATATATATATATATATATATATATATATATATATATATATACACACAGACAAGATTTCAATGAGCAGACAGTTGTGTTACAGCCAGAAGTGATTTAAACATAACTAATCACATCAATCAATTCATGATATTTGCAATGATTGCAATAAGAGTAATTTAGTTGGGTCCGGTGCACGCCAAATTGCTAAATATGCAAATAACCTGCACAAATCATCTGGCGTGTTTTAATGCGAATCAAACAGCCAACGTGACTCCTGAATTAAACATCAGTCTCGTTTAGGCTAATTAAACAGGAATGCCACCTGCAATTCCTGCTTCGCTAAAGTTGTGCCAACTTACAAATGCATTAAACTACACAATATGAAGCCCACAGTAAAGAACAGAGAGAGAATTATATATTATTACTAGTGCTGGGCAGCGATTAATCGCATGCCATGTAAAAGTTTGTGTTTACATAATATATGTGTATATTGTGTATAATTATTTTGTATATATAAACACACAAATGCATGTATATTTTTAAGAAAATGTGTTATTTATATACAAAATATTTAGGGATGCACCGAATATTCGGTCACCGAAAATTGTCGGCCGAAAATGGCCCAAAAGTGCATTTTCGGCCGAAAGACTTTTAAGAAAGCATTTGAATTCGCCACTGAGTAATAACATCACTGCGAGATCTGGTGAGAAGCATTCACATCTCTCCGTTATTAACGGATCAAACAGCGCTGACGTGGAAACCAGGAAGAAACATTGTGCCATGAACGAACTATCCAGTGTCCACAGATCAGCAACATCACCATGGGTTTACTGTAGTGACTCACTGTAACCATGGGTTTACTGTAGTTACTCACTGTAACCATGGGTTTACTGTAGTTACTCACTGTAACCATGGGTTTACTGTAGTAACTCACTGTAACCATGGGTTTACTGTAGTACACTCACTGTAACCATGGGTTTACTGTAGTACACTCACTGTAAACATGGGTTTACTGTAGTAACTCACTGTAACCATGGGTTTACTGTAGTAACTCACTGTAACCGTGGGTTTACTGTAGTAACACTCACTGTAACTGTGGGTTTACTGTAGTACACTCACTGTAAACATGGGTTTACTGTAGTAACTCACTGTAACCATGGGTTTACTGTAGTAACACTCACTGTAACCGTGGGTTTACTGTAGTAACTCACTGTAACCATGGGTTTACTGTAGTACACTCACTGTAACCATGGGTTTACTGTAGTAACTCACTGTAACCATGGGTTTACTGTAGTAACACTCACTGTAACCATGGGTTTACTGTAGTAACTCACTGTAACCATGGGTTTACTGTAGTACACTCACTGTAACCATGGGTTTACTGTGGTAACTCACTGTAACCATGGGTTTACTGTAGTAACTCACTGTAACCATGGGTTTACTGTAGTAACTCACTGTAACCATGGGTTTACTGTAGTAACTCACTGTAACCATGGGTTTACTGTAGTAACTCACTGTAACCATGGGTTTACTGTAGTACACTCACTGTAACCATGGGTTTACTGTAGTACACTCACTGTAAACGTGGGTTTACTGTAGTAACTCACTGTAACCATGGGTTTACTGTAGTAACACTCACTGTAACCGTGGGTTTACTGTAGTAACTCACTGTAACCGTGGGTTTACTGTAGTAACACTCACTGTAACTGTGGGTTTACTGTAGTAACTCACTGTAACCGTGGGTTTACTGTAGTAACACTCACTGTAACTGTGGGTTAACTGTAGTACACTCACTGTAACCGTGGGTTTACTGTAGTAACTCACTGTAACCATGGGTTTACTGTAGTAACACTCACTGTAACCGTGGGTTTACTGTAGTAACTCACTGTAACCATGGGCTTACTGTAGTACACTCACTGTAACCATGGGTTTACTGTAGTAACTCACTGTAACCATGGGTTTACTGTAGTAACACTCACTGTAACCGTGGGTTTACTGTAGTAACTCACTGTAACCATGGGCTTACTGTAGTACACTCACTGTAACCATGGGTTTACTGTAGTAACTCACTGTAACCATGGGTTTACTGTAGTACACTCACTGTCACCATGGGTTTACTGTAGTACACTCACTGTAACCATGGGTTTACTGTAGTACACTCACTGTAACCATGGGTTTACTGTAGTACACTCACTGTAACCGTGGGTTTACTGTAGTACACTCACTGTCACCATGGGTTTACTGTAGTAACACTCACTGTAACCGTGGGTTTACTGTAGTACACTCACTGTAACCATGGGTTTACTGTAGTAACTCACTGTAACCATGGGTTTACTGTAGTAACACTCACTGTAACCGTGAATTACTGTAGTAACACTCACTGTAACCATGGGTTTACTGTAGTAACTCACTGTAACCGTGGGTTTACTGTAGTAACACTCACTGTAACCGTGGGTTTACTGTAGTAACACTCACTGTAACCGTGGGTTTACTGTAGTAACACTCACTGTAACCGTGGGTTTACTGTAGTAACACTCACTGTAACCGTGGGTTTACTGTAGTAACACTCACTGTAACCATGGGTTTACTGTAGTAACTCACTGTAACCGTGGGTTTACTGTAGTAACACTCACTGTAACCGTGGGTTTACTGTAGTAACACTCACTGTAACCATGGGTTTACTGTAGTACACTCACTGTCACCATGGGTTTACTGTAGTACACTCACTGTAACCATGGGTTTACTGTAGTACACTCACTGTAACCATGGGTTTACTGTAGTAACTCACTGTAACCGTGGGTTTACTGTAGTACACTCACTGTAATCATGGGTTTACTGTAGTACACTCACTGTAACCGTGGGTTTACTGTAGTACACTCACTGTAACCGTGGGTTTACTGTAGTAACACTCACTGTAACCGTGGGTTTACTGTAGTAACACTCACTGTAACCATGGAAGTTTAGCAGAAATAGTAAGTTAGGCTACAATGCTTTCAAGTAACGTTACGTCGGTTTTATTTCGAATAAAATTATTAATAAAATTGCTGCCCTCAAATGTTAATCTGAAATAAAAATAAACCTTTGTTTATAACTACTACATATTACATTCACATTCAGTCAAGTATAGCTCCATCATTGCTCAAAGTAAAAAATGATCATACTTTATGATGTTAGTTTTAATTTTAAAAAAAAAAAATTAAATCAAGGAAATTTCTCTGGAATTTCTTTCTTTTTGCTGTATCGAAAACGTACCGAACCGTGAATTTTGTGAACCGTTACACCCCTAATCTTTAAGCAGTTGCACTTGTTCTGAATGCACTTTCTTGTGGTAGTCCTACAGAGAAAAAATGAAAATGCACTTGACATAAATGCACTTTTGTTTTTATGAGAGAACATATTTTATAATCTTTCTGCAGGCCAGTACATTATTATTTAATGTACACATGAGTGGGGTCAAGTTAAACATTTTAGTTTGAATTTAATTTTATACTGTGCATTGTTGCAATGTGCTAAATAAATATTTGCATAATTTGTAATTGATTTATTCTTTGAAACTTTAATATTAATTTATGCAATTGCAATGCCTTGATTTTAGTAAAGTTAGTACACAGTCATAGCCATAAATGCAATGGTACTAATAATTGGCATAATTTCTTTCGGTGTTTCGGTTTTCGGCCTTGGTTTCCTCTTTTCCGGTTTTCGGTTTCGGCCAAGAATTTTCATTTCGGTGCATCCCTAAAAATATTTATTTATAATATAAATTATGTATATATATATATATATATATATATATATATATATATATATATATATATATATATATATATATATAAAGTACATACAATATTTCTTAAATATATACATGCATGTGTGTTTAAATTATATAAACACAAACTTTTATTTTGGATGCGATTAATCGTTGCCCAGCACTAATTCTTACACAACGGTCGGTCGGCTTCTGACCAATACATCATCATCATCCACTTCCTCACACTAATCACGCTGCTGATCAGGCGCATGTAAATACCCAGCATGCTCTGTTTTAACAGCTCCTCACCAGCAGGATGGAGTTCAGCACGTCGTTGTTAAGAGGCGACTCCTCGACCCGTTTGTGTCGCCGTATGCGCTTGCGTGCGCTGTGGACCATGTTGGACACGGACAGCTTGTGGATGGGAACAGCAGCCGGCTCCGTCAGTTTGGACAAGGCTTGAGTGATGTCACTGTTCTCTATGGAAACATCACAGAGGTGGGAGGAGTCAGTCAATCAAACGATACACAAAAACACATCATATATAAGTGATGAGAGTTGAGCAGCCGCTGTTAGAAACTGATTCAATTTAGCGTTTGTCCTCAGAATGACGGTGCAATGAAAAAAATAATGTTCTTCCATCTTCCTCAGTATTTTTGTCTTGTTTTCCAGTATACACATGTCTCAATATACTTTTACTTGAGCAGCAAAATGACTGAATAGATTAGGTCTTGTTTTCTGAAAAAATTATTAAAATTAAGTGATTAAGTGTTTAAAACAAGAAAAAATATCTGTCACTGGGGGTCAGAAAAATAATCTTAATTTTGAAGGGAAACATTATTATTTTTCTGACCCCATTGGCAGATATTTGTTCTTGTTTTGACACTTGAAAATGACACTTAATATCTTAAGTCATTTTACTTCTCAAATAATAGTATCTTGATTTCAGAATGTTTCAATATTTGTACGAGAAAACAAGACATAAATACTAAGAAAGAAAAACATTTTTGCAATGTGAATATGTCCAAGTATTTCAGGATATTAAAATGGTGGAATAAATGGCAGACATGAATGGAAAGAATGGATCCTAAAGGATGCCAGTTATTGAAGTGATTTGCCTCATATTTGATGAATTCTGCATTATTGATTCTGTTATTTTCCTGTTTATTACTGTAAAGCTGCTTTAAAACCATCTGTATTGTATAAAGCGCTGTGGAAATAAAGCTGACTTGACTTGATTCAGAAGACACATGAAGTTTGACGTTTGGATCTGGGGTTATTGGCAAACATGTACATCTTTATTTTCTCACAGTGCAGAAGTAGGAACAAAAAGAAAATCAGAACAAATAGCTTTAACCCTATAACCCTAAAAACCTTAAACAATCATTGTCTTTACCATTCAGATAAAACCCTAAAACCAGTGAAATGTGTCTCAAGTAGATGCTTAATGAGATTTTCGGCTAGTCCTGACATATGTGGTTAATTAATAACTAGATAGAAATGTTCAGGATGACCTTTTCCTTCCTCTTCAACCGAGTTTCTCCCCAGAATCTCCTCCGTGGTTTCCTTCCGACAGCAAAGTTTGAAGAACTCCATGAGAAATTCACCTGAGGATCAAGACAACACATCAGGCTCAACCGCGCTCATCTGACGCTCATCTTTCCTCTCGCTCTGCGTGTTTGTGTGTTAGCAGCCGCTCTTACCCAGCAAACACTGCGGGTTGTCTGCTTTCCGCACTCGCACAGACCAGTGAGGCGCTTGAAGTGGATCCAGATCGCTGTGAGAGCAAAAAAACAGACACGTAGATTAATTCCTTAAGGAACCTTCACTAAAACAAACACGCTTGTGTCTCGTTATAAAGTTGCATTGCAATCTAAACATTTTGGTGTAAAATTAAAATTGTAAAATTAAGTGACCAGGTGCTTAAAACAAGGACAAATATCTACAAATGGGGTCATAAAAATAAACTAAATTATTATTTTTCTGACTCCATTGGCAGATATTTGTTCTAGTTTTAAGCATAGTCACTTATGTTTAGATATTTTTATTGGAAAACAAGACAAAAATGCTGAGGAAAAAAATTTGTTTTGCAGTGCGTCTAATGTGAACTACACTGCAAAATTTGTCTTGTTTTCCAGTACAAATATGTAAACATTCTTAAATCAAGATATATTTACTGGAGAAGCAAAATGACTGAAGATATTAAGTCTTGTTTTATGAAAAATGTGTAAAATTAAGTGAGTTTTCACTTAAAACAAGAACAAATATCAGCCAACAGGGTCAGAAAAATAAACTTAATTTAAACGGAAAACATTATTATTTTTCTGACTCCATTAGCAGATATTTGTTCTTGTTTTAAGCATAAAGTCACTTAATTTGACACATTTTTCAGAAAACAAGACTAAATATCTTCATTCAATGTCAATGTATCTTGATTTAAGAATACTTAGTATTTTTGTCTTGTTTCCAGTACAGTTTTTGCTTAAAACAAGGAAAAAAAATCTGCCAATAGGGGGAGAAAAAAAATTAAGATAATTTTTCTGACCCCACTGGCAGATATTTTTACTTGTTTTAAATACTTAGTTTTGATTATTTGATGATTTTTTACTTAGGGAGGCTCTCAAAAATTTTATAAAAACTTGAATTTCGATTTATCGGCCAATATATATTGGTTATAGGCTTTCAAATATAACGAATTATCGGTTATCGGCATCGGCCAAAATTTTCATATCGGTGCATCCCTAATCTTGATTTAAGAATTTTAGATACTGGATGAAAAACAAGACAAAAATACTGAGGAAAAACAATGCTTTTTGCCTTGTACATCCGTCCCATTGAGAAGCGTTGAGTGCTGTTGCCATCGTAACCAACAACTAAATGAACAATGATTACTAACGCTTAAAAATCTGTTAAAAAATCAGGCAATTTCACGATCACGGTCTGAGAGCGTGTGAAATAAGAGTGCTCGAGCACACTTCATTGTGTGAATGTTTGTTCAAAATGATTTGAAAAACTCTTTCAGTACTCCAGAAGTAAGAGTTCATCAGCACATGCCCACACACACCGAATGAGACTTGAGAAAACAGCACAAAGTGTTAATGTGATGCTACGGCTCACCGAGCAGCACTTCATCACTAAACTAAAAGGCGTAAAATAATGCGGCGCGAATCAATTTTGGCTTGGGTGTTTTTAAGGCGGTGCACGCTCCCCCCCCCCCTTCTCCTGAGCTGTGAAAAATTATTATGAGTAACAGGTTCGAAACATGGATCTGGCACTGACATCAGCTAGAGTTGTTTTCATGCATCATGCATATTCATGAATTACTCAGTGCTATAAAAAACAATTACATCGCTGTTCTATTTTCAGCATCCACGGCGCACAAAATGTCAGGTTTATAAAAGCAGTGTGTTGTGTGGAAACTTGGAAAACACTCACGAATAAACATCATTGTCCACAACGATTCCCTCCGTCAGGTTCGGCCACGTTGTTGCAAGATGCAGCTCACTGAAAAAAAAGTGTGATTTGATTAACATGTGCAGCCTTTCCTAATCATTTCACTATTTAATCAGCAAGAAATTAACATTTCGAAATATTCTTAATATAAGATCTGACCTGAATGACCCGGGGACATTGTTTTATTCTAGTTTCAGCATCACTATCCTTCTTTAACATTTTGATTTCTGTCAGAAACAAACTTTAAACTCCACTTAATTTGGGTCATGTGATCGGTCAGGAGTTTTTAAAGTATTTTGATCCTATGTGATTGTGCGCCTAATGCATCAACATATCTGTCTGACTTGAGGCAACGTCTTAGCAATGCTTTGATGTTCTGAAAGGAAGTGATGTCATTGTTTTAATGAGTAATGAGTTAAGAAATGACCTACAATCAAAACATTGAAATGCTCAGTAGCCTCATTTGCAAAAACAAATCAATCAGCCAAAGTATATTTGTAGAGTACAATTGTAAATACACGTCATGATATCATTTGGTGTACTGAATTATTATTTATGATTTTTATGCTGATTGAGAAAAGACTTGCCGAAACAGCATAATATTATTTTTTTTACTGTATTTTTGATTAACTTAAAGTTTTGGGGTCAGTAAAAAGTCTCTTCTGCTCACCAAAGCTCCATGTATTTAATACAAAATACAGTAAAAACAGTAATACTGTTAAATATTATTAGAATTTAAAATAAGTGTTTTCTATGTGAATATATATATTAAAGTGTAATTTATTCCTGTGATCAAAGCTGAATTGTCGCAAGATCCTTGTAAAAAAACTTTTTTACAATTTTTTTTGTATAGTGCTTTTCACAATACAGTTTCTCTCTCTCTCTCTCTCTCTCTCTCTCTCTCTATATATATATTCATATATATGTATTCGTATACATATATATGTATATTATATATTCACATATTATATGAATATATATATATATATATATATATATAGAATATAAGTATACTGTATATGTTTAGTTTTTTGCATTACAGTAGTGAGAATTTGGCCAAAATGTGCTTAATTGTCATGAAAATAATCTCACGTTGCCGAAAAATACTTTGCCATTTCAGTCGATGACACTGCTGCATTAAAATGGATTATTAACCTATATAATTATCTATTTATTCAGATTTCCCTTTAATGCCGTTTTAATGCAGTTGCTATAAAGAAAATTAGCTCTGAACATTAACTACCGCCATGACATTGAACACAAACGCACCTGATGGGATCTTCACACGCTCCGAAAGGAAGTTTGCCAAACTCCACGCCACCCACCTCTCCAGTGAGAAGCGCATCAAAGTCTAAAAACAACACACACACACACACACATCTTTCCATTTTATATTAACTTTGACTTTCATTTTAGCTTATGATCAAAGTAATATAGAGCAGTGAAATTAATCAACTCAGGATATACGTAGAATATTATCATCTGCCTGTGTAAACATCTTCTGCACTGCTTAATACAGAGGTAAACACTCACAGCGCACCGAATCCACTGAGTAAATGTAAAATTGACAGAGATGTTCTGATCGACACACATGCGACTCCATGGCAACAGCGAAAATGTATCCAATGTATCAAAAAAAAATGTCCATACTCCCTAGAAAACAGTCTGCTGCGCCTATGCAAAAAAATATGTTCTTTCTCAGTAATTGTGTATTGTTTTCAACAGGACAAATATCTAAACATTCTTAAATCAAGATACAGTTACTGGAGAAGCAAAATGACTGAAGATATTAAAGGCACCAAGGATGAAAATGATAACGATAAAGATATAGCTCTAATAATTTAACTATAACAGCAAGAGAAACAATATGGTTGGAATCAGTTTCTGAACGATTTTTTTTCAGCTGATGAACGATAAAAACACTGATAGCCAATCAGAATATCATTATATACATTCAAGTCTTTGACGTCCCAAACTACCTTGTAAACAATCAGATCAACGTGTGATCGTCAACGAGTGGATCTCTGAGTGAGTGAGTGGAGGCGGGGCTCATTTGCATATTCATAGAACCACGTATACTAAATGAGGCAAGGGTGTCGAGTTACATTCAAGCTATTTTAAGGCAATGGAAAAAACATTTTAATATGTCATGTTGGTGATCAAAGAATTAATTTTTAAGTGATAAAATGATTGACTACAAGGGGACTTTAAGAGTTTCAGAAGCGGATAACAACAGAAAACAGAAGTGTGAGCAGGGGCGGTTTCTTCATCAGGGCGATTGGGCGACGCACCACCAAAGTGTGAATGAAAGGGAATTTTTCGATTACATTCACAATCTCATTCAACCACAGAGTTACGCTAGCGTCACTGTCTGGATATAGTCCGATCAGCGTCATGTCACGTTCTGTGGAGTACCGCCGCTTTCTGGGCGATTTCACTCTGGCTGAGAATCGCCCGGTGTTCCCATAGACTTACATTCAAAGATTTTTATTTTCGAACTGGAGGCACTGCAATGCATTCTCTATGGGGTCCGGGAGCACTCGAACTAACGTGCTCACGTCATCACACGTGTCCTTAACTTGTGCAGCGATTGGTTTAATAGTGACAAACATACACTATTAAAAATCTTTAAGATTAAGTGACAAATTATATTTGAAAACAATTTTGAATTTGAACAACAAGAAAAAATGAAACCCTGCTTTAATATCTTTATCAAATGTGATTAAAAAAAATAAAAATAAAAAAGAGAACGAGAGCGAGAGAGACTGGGACATCTGGCGAGTGGAGGCCAGTTGAACTTGAACAACGTCACGGCGAACGCAGCGTATCAAGCGAGTAATGTGATGTAAGCAGTGTAATAATAGTGAGTATAGAAACAAACAATGAGATTTATTGTAAGAGTCATTATTTTCCATTAATATTAAAGTAGTGAAGTTGCCTTTACATGCTTAAGCTGTTAATTTATTCATTGCATGTGTGGACCTTATCCTTATCAATCATCCAAACATTTGCCCCCCGAGAGATTTTGCAGGAGCCGCCACTGAGTGTAAGCCTATACGTCCATGAAGTTATTAAACCCTCCTCACAAGGCTTCTAGTGAGTGCAACACGCTGAAACGCTGCAGACTGATCTCAGATCAGACACACACCTGGCGGCTGCTGAGGCCACGAGCATTGCTGCCAGTCCTGAAGGACGTACGTGAAGCGAATGGCGATGTTGATGGGTGGCAGCGGCATCAGTGGGCAGCCCTGTGGACACAAAACATCAAGAGAATGAAGGAGACAGATGGTGAAAAAAAAGACAAAAGTCAAGTCAAGTCATCTTCATTTATATAGCGCTTTTAACAATGTAGATCGTTTCAAAGCAGCTTTACAGAGATAAACATAATTTAAGGTAACAGAGATTGTTTTGGCTTTATAGCGGTTCTTGAATAATGTTATTTTCCAGCTAAAGTTAGTTTTGATTGATTCACTTCCGTTGAAATGATCATTTGTTATTAAATATTGTGTTCTCTCTAAACAGACTTTAAACTGAACCTGTGAGAAACGCAGATGGCGTTCACATGCGCATTAAGAACTGATTCTATAGTTATGTGCGTTTGAATATATGTGCGCAGGTTTGTAATTCCCTACAAACCATGCCTAAACAAACTACTTGTCTTGCCTATAAATTTGATATAGAATTTTATTTTATTTTATCACTTCGGGTTAGGTAAGCGAACCGATATTCCCACAACGCTTTATCTGTAGAGTGGTAAAGGGATCCAGGGAAAAGAAAGAAAACATAAAACAATCAATTGTGCAATTATTAAATTTCAACTGAAAAATGCATACCTATCAAATGCACCTTTCTATGACAAGAAATGCAGTTAATCAATATCAAATAAAGCTGGCAATGCATTTGAGTTTTGATTAGAAAAGTGTTGAAAGAATAAATGAAGCTGTTTGCATTCAACTAGTAAAACCAATTACTAGTAGTCCTGGTAAAAAGAGAACTTCAGTACACTTTAAAGTGCCCTATTATGCTTTTTTCGTGTATTATCTTTCATGTAGTGTGTAATATACTCTAGCTGTTTATGTATGTAAAAACTTCAAAGATCAAAGTGCATTTAATTTTAGTTATTGTCTTCCAAAAGAAAGAAGCGATTCTGAACTGCCTGAATCTAGTCATCTTGAATCTACGTAGGTTTGAAACAAATTGGCTGCCCACGAACATTGTCTACTTTGCCCCTCAAACACTGTAGCTGTATCTGAGACTGGAAGAGTTTGGTTTGAGTTGTTCATGTCGAGAAGACGCTGTTTTCAAATCCACTTTGATGCACTTTTAAACGATGAAGACTTGCGCGGGAATTGATACGGAAAAAAAACGGCACTATCGTTACTGTTCATATCACTGTGTATCAAGAGCTGAGGAAGAGCTGAAATTCAGATATGGTCATTGGAGTTTGGTTTCTTACACGTGCTGTAAGCGGTCGACCAATCACAACAGACTGGGCTTTCTAAACCAATCAGAGCAGAGTAGACCAATCACAACAGACTGGGTCATCAGGCCAATCAGAGCAGAGTAGACCGATCACAACAGACTGGGCCTTCTAAACCAATCAGAGCAGAGTAGACCAAACACAACACACTGGGCCTTCTAAACCAATCAGAGCAGAGTAGACCAAACACAACACACTGGGCATCCTAAACCAATCAGAGCAGAGTAGACCAAATACAACAGACTGGGTCATCAGGCCAATCAGAGCAGAGTAGACCAATCACAACAGACTGGGCCTTCTAAACCAATCAGAGCAGAGTAGACCAAACACAACACACTGGGCCTTCTAAACCAATCAGAGCAGAGTAGACCAAACACAACACACTGGGCATCCTAAACCAATCAGAGCAGAGTAGACCAAATACAACAGACTGGGTCATCAGGCCAATCAGAGCAGAGTAGACCAATCACAACAGACTGGGCCTTCTAAACCAATCAGAGCAGAGTAGACCAAACACAACACACTGGGCCTTCTAAACCAATCAGAGCAGAGTAGACCAAACACAACACACTGGGCCTTCTAAACCAATCAGAGCAGAGTAGACCAAACACAACACACTGGGCATCCTAAACCAATCAGAGCAGAGTAGACCAAATACAACAGACTGGGTCATCAGGCCAATCAGAGCAGAGTAGACCAATCACAACAGACTGGGTCATCTGACCAATCAGAGCAGAGTAGACCAATCACAACAGACTGGGTCATCAGGCCAATCAGAGCAGAGTAGACCAATCACAACAGACTGGGTCATCAGGCCAATCAGAGCAGAGTAGACCAAACACAACAGACTGGGCCTTCTAAACCAATCAGAGCAGAGTAGACCAAACACAACACACTGGGCCTTCTAAACCAATCAGAGCAGAGTAGACCAATCACAACAGACTGGGTCATCAGGCCAATCAGAGCAGAGTAGACCAATCACAACAGACTGGGCCATCAGGCCAATCAGAGCAGAGTAGACCAATCACAACAGACTGGGTCATCTGACCAATCAGAGCAGAGTAGACCAATCACAACAGACTGGGTCATCAGGCCAATCAGAGCAGAGTAGACCAATCACAACAGACTGGGTCATCAGGCCAATCAGAGCAGAGTAGACCAAACACAACAGACTGGGCCTTCTAAACCAATCAGAGCAGAGTAGACCAAACACAACACACTGGGCCTTCTAAACCAATCAGAGCAGAGTAGACCAATCACAACAGACTGGGCCTTCTAAACCAATCAGAGCAGAGTAGACCAATCACAACAGACTGGGCCTTCTAAACCAATCAGAGCAGAGTAGACCAATCACAACAGACTGGGCCTTCTAAACCAATCAGAGCAGAGTAGACCAATCACAACACACTGGGGCTTCTAAACAAATCAGAGCAGAGTAGACCAATCACAACACACTGGGGCTTCTAAACAAATCAGAGCAGAGAAGGCTCTCTGAAAGGCGGGTTTTAGAGGGACTGAATATTTTATCAAACCGTTTCAGACACTGAGAAATGAACTGATGCTGCAATGTGTATTAGTGTGTTTTGAACTTGAATACATGTAAAACTATTGTAATCTTTATAAAAACGGTTGAAAAAGGACATCATTATAATTAATTTAGAAACAATTTACAATAAGTCTTCATTGGTTAACATTAGTTAACTAGTTAACATGAACTAACAATAAACAATACTTTTAAAGCATTTATTAGTCTTAATGTTAACTTCTACATTTACTAATACATACTTTACATCAAAATATGTATCTTTTAATATTAGCAATTGCACTTTGAACAAACATGAAACAATGAACAATTGTTATTTTTTTTAACTAATATTAAAGGGTTAGTTCACCCAAAAATTAAAATTCTGTCAGTAATTACTCACCCTCATGTTGTTCAAACCCCGTAAGACCTTTGTTCATCTTCAGAACACAAATGAAGATATCTGTGCTATATCACTCCTCCATAGGCTTCTATGGGATCGAAACTGGCCGGCCCAAAAGTTATGAAAGACATCGTTAAAATAGTCCGAGTGACTACAGTGTCTCAATCTTAAATTTATCAAACGACGAGAATACTTTTTATGCACAAAAAACAAACAAAAATAACGACTTTATTCAACTACTCATTTCCTTCTCTTTGGCCTTGAGATTTCACATAGTGGAACTGCGCAGCGCTTCTGTGTTGTACGTCAAACGTAGGCTCACTATTGGCCAACGCTGGTCATGTGTGTGTGATGCGTGTGACGTACAACACAGAAGCGCTGCGAAGGTGAACGATGAAGATGAACGAAGGTCTTACGAGGTTGGAACAACATGAGGGCGAGTAAATACTGACAGAATTTTCATTTTTGGGTGAACTAACCCTTTAACAAAGGTTAATAAATGCTCATGTTATAATAAATTCATGTTAAATAATGTATTAACTAATGCTAACAAATGAGACCTTATTGTAAAGTGTTACCATTATTATTATTATGTTAATGTATAACAAAAAAAGTTATATAATTAGTATTTGACTTTATATGCTACTAACTACTGAAGGAAGATACTGGAGATTATTTACAGATGATCCAAAATCTGAAATGAAGGAAATGTCATATTTGACCATTCAAATACCATTAAAGCTGCAATAAAGAAATGTATACCTTGAATGCATTATACTGTAAGTTGCTTTGGATAAAAGCGTCTGCCAAATGCATAAATATTACTGTAAATGCAATGCTGGAGGAGCAACAGAATCAAACCTCAACATCTTCAGACTGAGCCACAAAAATCATCAACCTTCTTACTTTATACGGCATGTGTTTTTACCAGGGGTGTAACAATTCCCTCATGTCACGATTCGATACATATCACGAGACTGAACTCACGATACAATATTATTGCGATACTCCAAGACATTTGATAAAAGGTTAACAAAAAATGAACTGTTGATTAAAAAGCTACATTTGGTTTTACATTGTGTGTGTAAATGAACAGGCTTGGACTTGGTGCTGGAAACCCAATGCAGGACAATAGAGACACCAGAATATCAATATTCATGATTCTGAAGCTGAAAACAGAATTATTTTAGACGAATATGCTTGCATTGTTTCACAACTAGATATATTTAAAATAATGTAGGCCACATTTTACAGGTAACAAGATATTTGTCATTATCAGGACACACAAATATTCCCACATTGCATTATTATACATTATATTCAATATTATATATAGTAGTTTAATGTAGCACTGACACTAAAACTCTGTAAACGTGAATTTTTTCTCACACTAATTTTCATTTTGGTTGAACAATACATAAAACATATTGATGCATTTTTGTATTGTGATATAATGTGACACGACGATATATTGTTACACTCCGAGTTTATAGTGCATGTTCTCAGTGTGTAAACATGCTCTGGAAGCGTTAGACCAATGCTTATATCATCAGAACTCACAATCTTGTTCTTGAAGATGTCGAGCAGGCCGGACAGGTGGTTGTACTGGCTGGGCACTTTACGCAGATGCACGATCTCGAAGTCCGTGCGAACGCCGGGTCCCTGACACTCGCCCGCAAACATCCTCCTCCACTTCTGCTGGATCTGTACAAACAGCGGCACGTGGCTGCAGAACAAAAGAAGAGCAGGTGTGTGGATACTGATTGATTTTATTTGACCACTTAAATATAAAAACATGAAACAGTACTCTGTGTAATACATTAAAAATACATAAATAGTAGGGCTGCACAATATATCGAAATTATCAAAATATTGCAAATGTTATCGCACAGCTTACAATAACGGGACAAAAGACAAAGAGAAAATCACTCACTGCTCTTGGCTGAATAACTTTTGTAGCTTTAATAGGAATCAGTATATATTTAATTCATACAGTGAAAACTAAGCAGTGTTTAATTTTTACATTTGATTACTCCGATTATTATTGATTATTATTTTACATTATAAACCTAATGTAGGCCTACCTGAAACCCTGAACCCCGTGATTTACACTGATGTTAAAATAACACTTCTTATATACAGTAAAACACTGGTCACTTTCAGAAGCTGTAGGGATGCTTTCTTGTCACATAGGTTATATAATTTTAAAGATATTTCAAAGATAATTTAAGTTTATTTTACAAACGTTAAGCATTATCGTATCGTATATCGCATTATTTAATGAGTTATCGCATATTGCATTTTTCTTCAATATCGTGTTGCCCTAATAAATAGTCAGGGATGACACAATAAAGCCCAAAGACTTAAGATATAGTCTTAGATATAATGGTAACACTTTACAATAAGGTTAATTAGTTGACATTAGTTAATGTATTAACTAACATGAACTAACAGTGAGCAATACATTTGTTAGTGTTTAATAATCTTTGTTAATGTTAGTTAATAAAAATAAAGCTGTTCGTTGTTTGTTCATGTTAGTTCACAGTGCATTAACTAATGTTAACAAGATTTTAATCAAGTATTAGTAAATGTTGAAAATATCATTAACAAATATTAATAAATGCTGTATAAGTGCAGTTCAGTATTAGTTCATGCTAACCAATGTATTTAACTAATGTTAACTAACAAACCTTATTGTAAAGTGTTACCGATATAACGTGGAACAGGCTTTTCCTATCATTCCTATCATGGCATTTGAACACTGTGAGCACAGATCAGCTTTTAGAAAAATCAGAAAAATCTGCTACATTTAGCAATATAGAGGGTGAATTAAGAATTATGTTTATGATGTATATCATGCTGTTATGATGAACTATATGCCTGGTAAAACGTTACAATAAGGTTCATTAGTTAACTACCTTAGTTAACATGAACTAACAATGAGCAATACTTCAACAGGATTTATTAATCTTAGTTCATATTAATTTTACTAATACATTATTAAAATCAAAGGTTGTATTTGTTAACATTAATGCACCATGAACTAACATGAACAGCTGTATTTTTATTAACTAACGTTAACAGAGATGATGAAAATACAGTAAGAAATGTATTACTCATTGTTAGTTCATGTTAGTTAATTTATTAACTAATGAAGCCTATTGTTAAGTGTTACCATATGCCTTTCGCCACTGACTTTCAGTCATGTTCAAAGTGTTTGTAAGGATGCTGATGTTCAGAAGGCAGATGTTTGACTGAGATGGTGAAGGAGAGCAAGGTTTGTGTTATATTAGCAACACATTATTAGCTGTTTAATAATGCAGTCAAGTCAAAGGCTAATCATATCAATTACGGTCATGTGTCTGATGTTGATACATAAAACGCATTATCATTCTGATACATCGACTTGTAGACGAGTCTGTATAATTCACTCTTCCACTTCTTCTGAATCAGTTTCCGCTTCAAACATACATAAACCAACATTTCCACTAGCGTTTATCCAATTTATCTAAGCGTTATCGTAGCATTTCCTAGGTCCACCGAATGGATCAGGTAATCCGAGATGCTGTGATTGAATGGAGAGTAATTTGCATATTCATGGATCCACAAATGAAGCAAGGGTGTCGGGTTACATTCAAGCTATTTTAAGGCATGAATAATTTTCACAGGAATTTTTTTTTAAAATGTCATCATCAAAGATGATTTTTAAGGGATACAATTATTAAAAGCAGTTGAACTTTAAACACATTAAGATCCTGTTCTCTGGTGTCTCTAGAAGATGAACACACACACACACATACACACACACACACACACACACAGACACACACACACACACACACACACACACACACACACACACACACACACACACACACACACACACACAGCTAAACAACGCCACCTGGTGTCAAAACAGCAGCACTGCTGCTCTAAGTGTACTGCAGCAATATGACAGACGTAAATGCATTTATAAACAAAATATTTGTTTTTCATTAATCAAACAAAACCAAAGCATCTCTCAACACCCATAATTCATATCATCGTATAAACAATTACAGTGAATATATTACGCTTTCACAATAATAACAAAACACACCACACGACGCAATACTCAGAACATCCACATAAAGCATTTAAAAAGAGGCTAAGAGATTATTAAAACAACTATCTATCCCACAATGCCCCAGTAAGCCACGGCAACACCATCATCCTCCTCCAGCGTTTCCATGTAGCGATGCAGGTGTTGTTGCATAGACATTTATAACTGTGTCAGTGCAGGAACTTGGCCAATCTTAACTTCATAAATGAGTTTTAATGTGTAAAAGCACATTTTACATTGATAAAGAGACAGATGTTTTCCAAAATGACGTGTGTGATACAGACTTCAATAAGATACTCGTAATGAAGAATGCATATGGTACAAAATACAGCTTTTAGTATAGTTGTATTAAAAATAGAGTGAGATTAGAGGTTTATAATAATAGGGCATCATAATAATAATAAACCATAACAATAAGCTACTATTATTATTATTATTATAAAACAACACTAATTGTAAAAATGGTAATTAGTTATATAATAATAATAATAGTAGTTTATTGTTATGGTTTATTATTATTATGATGCCCTATTATTATAAACCTCTAATCTCACTCTATTTTTTAATACAACTACTAAAAAGCTATATTTTGTACCATATGCATTCTTCATTACTAATTGTAAAAATGGTAATAATAATAATATACCATACAAATGTGCTATTATTATTATCATTCTAATGCAACAAACTAAATAGGGAACCGTCTCATTTAGTACATTAATATAACATTAGAGGTTAAAATAAACAAGAGAGCTATTATATTCAACTGTTATTTATTTTCAGATATAATAATCATACTCAAAAAAAAAAAGTAATGTATGCAACATTAGGTAGTTTTCATAAACACTTGTCTTCATGACAGATTTACTCAAAAATATATAATAACAGTAAATAAACAGCTCTCTAGTGTTTTATAGCTAACTAACAGACTGTGAACATTGGATAACTTCCCCGAGTTGATGCAACATTGAGTGATATATTGTACACAAGCTGTTTTATTGACGTCTTTCCGCGGTTGAAACACTGGTTGAGTGAATACATGAGACATGATACATTTCGCTAAGTTGTCTGTATCATTCAACATAACCTTCGGATGTTCAGGCGTGTTTTTTATGCTATAACTTGTATTAAATTGGAAAAAAAGACTTGTGCTGCCGCTTGAACCGAGGCGCTACAGCGATCTATCATGTCACATTTAAGAGAGTCAAATGCCATTTACTGTTTGAATTTAGTGATAAAATGTACATAATTTAAAAGCGGAGACTTTGTTTCTTATCAAAAGTAAAAAGCACAAGCTCTTTGTGATTATTGGATGGGAGGTGCAACAAATAATGTTTGATATTGGGAAAAAACACAGATCTGGCTTGCAATACAGGTGAATCATAGGGTCAAATAGCCTGGTTAAAACCAGACCATTCTCAGTAGTAACTGAGTTATGGTCTGGCAAAGCTTCATAGACAAATCATTTCCAAAGCGGCGTCACCAACAACGTTGCTCAAATGCCTCTGGATAGACCTAAAACCAATCAGAGCGCTGAAGGAGATGACGTATGCAGAGCGACGGAGTGTGTTGTTCTTTGCTCGGGTTTTAACAAAAAGGAAACGTTCAAATCGCTTAAAACCGATGCTATAGCTGATTTGAACGAGTGATGTTCCACGGCGGCATCCATCTTTGTAATGTACAAAATCTGCTTCACCGTCGCTGCGCTGTCGTCATCGTGTAAAGCCCGGCCCAACGTTTCTGATTGGTGCCTCGATTTCGACGGATTAGAAATGGGCTTGAATGAGCTCTTTGCCAGACTAACTTTCAGAGCAGATCTAAATTTGCCGGAAGTTGTCTGGGTTTTCCCAGGCTAAGGGTCAAATAGAGCCTGCTTTAACGTCACTATTTTTAAACTGTTAATGCGTTATTGTTGCGTTAACTTCGACAGCCCTAAATTCAACACAAGAGACATTTTCTTCACACACCGTATGAGATGTAGTCTGACACGCTTTTACGCCACCTTTTGATTGACGATATAATCTGCCTTGATATTTTTAAAAATTGTAATGATGATAATATTAATACGTCATAACAATAAACATTATTATTATTGGGTTTGCACTCTGACTGCAACACCAGACACTTTCAATCTGAACCAGTGAATCGTTTGAAAATGACTAAAGTGGTAATTTCACCCTCAACTCATGCAGGAGAATTTACAGGTGAATGAAGCAACGATAGTAAGGGTGTCACGACTTCGATTTTAAATCACACGCGGAAAAAACACGCGTGTTGAAGTGCTGCGAGTCTATGGTCAAACTCCTCTAACTTAGCTACAGCCATTCAAAAGATAGCAGATGCAGGAGACCATCGACAGAACTTGAACCCCCTCCTCTTTCATTGAAGTCGCAGGTGTGGAAGTTTTTTGGATTTCCAGTGAGTTATGTTGACAACGTTCGCGCTTCAAAAAAGCCACAGTTTGCAGACATCCCAAGTCTCGCGGAAGTTCCGGGAGTCTCCCGCATATTGATAGCGGCTCCCTGATGCCCGCAAATTAGTTCAAATCTCCCGGAATCTCGAGTGAGCGAGCAAGAGCGCGCATGCGAGACAGAAAAAACTCCACACCGTATAGCGCGTGCACGGCAGAGAGGGAGAGAGCAAGAGACCTTGCGCATGTAAGACAGAGAGCATCCTGATTGGCCGGTTTCGGCTTTAAAACAAAATAATTTAAAATCGAGAATCGAATCGAACTGTGACCTTAGAATCGAAAATTTAATCGAATCGAGAATTTGGAGAATCGTGACACCCCTAAACGATAGTAACGACATGAGGATCACAGGTGTGGAAGGAGACACATCAGAGATCCAGGAGCATGCTGGGACTCACCAGCCTGTGTTTGCCAGAGCGATGGACACGGAGCTCAGTAGCAGGTTACACTTGGACTCGCTGACGATGGCTTCACAGTTCGCTCCTGGAGAAATCACCACAAACTCACGCATGCCAAACCTGCAGCACAACAGAGACGTGCGTCAGGACTTCTGGTGTATTCAGACACACTGCATTAAATGGTAAAAATGGTAAAATGGTAAATGGACTGCATTTATATAGCGCTTTCACCGACCCACTGGGCCACCAAAGCGCTTTACATATTGCCTCGCATTCACCCATTCACTCACTCACTCATACACTGACATTACATGCCAACGCCCGGGTGAACCTGGAACCAGCGTAATTATACAGGCAACTATTCTGTGAGGAAACTCACTGACTAGTCTATTTTGACAACATGCTGTTTTTCACATCCGTACTGGTGTTACACTGCCAAAATACACTGGAACTGAGAAATATGCTTATTAATATTTAGATTTATTCAATGAAACAAGTTAAGTATTTATGAGTGAGTCATTGAATCATCCATTCAACGATTTAAAAAATATATAATTAATTAGCTTAAACTGAAGCATTTAAAGGGACAGTTCACCCAAAAATTCAAATTTTGTCATAATTTACTCGCTCCATGTTGTTTCAAACGTGTACGAGTTTCTATGTTCTGCTGAACACAAAAGAAGATATTTTAAAGAATGTTGTGAACCAGACAGTTGTCAGTAGCCGTTGACTTGCATAGTATTTTTCCTACTACGAAAGTCAAAGGCTACCACTGTTTGATTACCAACAGTCTTTAAAATATCTTCTTTTGTGTTCAGCAGAACATAGAAACTCATACATGTTTGGAACAACATGGAGCGAGTAAATGATAAAAAATTAAAAAAATCATTTTTTGGGTGAACTATCCATTTAAGTCTTCTCAAAACCATCATTAGTGGAGAATTAGTTTTGAATGAGTCTTTATTGTGATATGATTAATAAACTATGTTAAAAACATCATATTTGAGATTCTCAATCACTATTTGAATATGAAGTCCTTTGTAAAATCTGACGCGTCTTACAGAGCTTCTTACCATCTGACCAGACAATGAGCTCGAGGAGGAAAGTCATTGTTCATGCAGAGCAGGTCCTGCATGGCCAGCGGATACGCATCTGAAAGCAGAAGACACCGTTCAACACACGCAGAAGAGGTCAAAGGTCAGCTGACGAGGTCAAACGTACCTTCCTCTGGTTCATCTATGCCTTCACTCTCTGCCGACTCTTGTTTCAGACAGTAATGTGTAATGGAGAACTTGAAATCAGCGAAGTTAATCTCTAGACACTTCTCTTCCCACGTGCTGCTGGTGTATTCGCCCTGTCAACATCAACACTGTTAACTTCTGCGGACATCATTTCATACATCATACGTGTAACTGTAATCATGGGTAATGACCTTCTCCGGTGGTTTCCCAACACGACAACCAATCAGCTTCCAGTCATTGAGCACCTCCTCAACCTTGGATATGAATCTACAATGACACACAAGTACCATAAAGGTGAAAATGCACCATTTAATCTGAACTTAAATGATTGTAATTCATAAATGCTTTAGAATACAGGCTAATATTATTTTTAAGTCATTTACAAGATAAAAGGTAGAAATGATAACATTCGTCATATTTATGATGTGACAAGTTGAAATTATGACATAGAGAGCAATATTCATAAGATGGAAATATCTAAATTATGACATACTAGGTTTAGTTATATTTATGACATGAAAAGTCGGAATTATAACATACAAAGTCATCAAAAATTTGAATGATCTTGCAAGTCAACAATATCTATTTATCTCATTATTTTGACTTTTCCCCCCTCATAACGGAGTATGTAACGACTTAGTATGTCATAATTTCGACTTTTCATCTCATAATTATGGTTTACTATTTCATAACTTCGACTTGATCAATATTATAATTATGTTAATGTTTTATTAAGTCATGATGTTTTATTCTTATGTGGCAAGAATGGGCGTTCATAAGGACTCAACAACACAAACACAAGATTACTTAGTGCACTTTAATCATAAAACGGAATGAAAAGCCACAGAAACGTGTGATTACTGAGGAAATGTTTGTTTAACAAATGCTTTTTTTCTGTAACGTTACCTCTCCCACTCCGATGCGGTGGTAAAATCAGTGATTTCAAACACTTCAGACTCGGGCTGAAACAGAAACCCGTGACAGTTAAAGAACCGAATAAAGAAGACACATGTCAAATAACTGCGAGCATTTATATGACACATATGACATTGACATGATGCAGACCATAAAGATGCGTATTCAGACATAAACAAACTCACATCACTGTCAGCCGCCATCTTGGCTCTCTGTTCAGAATGACGTACGTACCGCCGTGACGTAATGCGTCTGGAATTCTTAAACATGTAATTTTACGATTCTTATATGTTTTTGTTTTATTTTTCCATTGAATATAAAGATTTTTATTAATTTAATGCGCAGCCATCTCGATTATTACAAAGCAGATTATAAAGGTATGTGTCAAATATTATGAATCTTTATTAGACGTCTTTTTTTCCTGTCTTTGGAATTTTGGAGTTACTTGCGCCCGCTTTTTAGTTCTTAAATAAATAAATAATAAACAAAATAAATCTTACGACATTAATGAAATAAAATTAAACCACATTTCCCAGATTTCCTCAGATTGAACTGCTTCCGTGTTCTGAGAGCAGCTTCCGGCAGCTGTGAGTTGTCGAATCTTTTGGAGCCCAGTAGCAGCACTGATCTTCATCATCGTCATCTTCATCATGCGCTGGTTTGAGGGCTCAATCCCAGCGGCCATCGCGTCAGCTAAACAGCGCAAATCTGTGTTTGTGGTTGTGATCACAGGTACCTGACTACCATCATCATCATTATCATCTCCGTCACACACACTAACTGCTTCACTGTGTTTATACAGTATTAGTCGATGACAGATGATGAGTGGACACAGATGGAATGGATCCGGTTAATGTGTCAGATATGCGCTTATATTTATCAGATATGCGCTTATATTGACATGCCGTGTCCGTATCAGCTGAGTCATTATTATATTATTTCACCATCATAACATCTTTTGTTTATCCAGTGCACAGTGAGTTGATTTGTCCAGTCAGAACCGGATAATTTCGTCAAACTGACTGACAGACGATCATGTGATTTCAAGTGTGTTTCTGTTGTTCTGTCTCTCTGTCTATCTGTTGTTCTGTCTCTCTGTTGTTCTGTCTGTCTATCTATCTATCTATCTATCTATCTATCTATCTATCTATCTATCTGTCGTTCTGTCTATCTGTCGTTCTGTCTATCTATCTATCTATCTATCTATCTATCTATCTATCTATATATCTGTTGTTCTGTCTCTCTGTCTGTCTGTTGATCTATCTATCTATCTATCTATCTATCTATCTATCTATCTATCTATCTATCTATCTATCTATCTATCTATCTGTCGTTCTATCTATCATCTATCTATCTATCTATCTATCTATCTATCTATCTGTCTGTCTGTCGTTCTGTCTATCTATCTATCTATCTATCTCTATCTATCTATCTATCCTTCTGTCTATCTATCTATCTCTATCTATCTATCGTTCTGTCGTTCTATCTATCTATCTATCTATCTATCTGTTGTTCTGTCTCTCTATCTGTCTGTTGATCTATCTATCTATCTGTCGTTCTGTCTCTCTGTTGTTCTGTCTGTCTGTCTATCTATCTATCTATCTATCTATCTATCTGTCGTTCTGTCTATCTGTCGTTCTGTCTATCTGTTGTTCTGTCTATCTGTTGTTCTATCTATCTATCTATCTATCTATCTATCTATCTATCTATCTATCTATCTATCTATCTGTTGTTCTGTCTCTCTGTCTGTCTGTTGATCTATCTATCTATCTATCTATCTATCTATCGCTATCTATCTATCTATCTATCTGTCGTTCTATCTATCTATCTATCTATCTATCTATCTATCTGTCTGTCTGTCGTTCTGTCTATCTATCTATCTCTATCTATCTATCTATCTATCCTTCTGTCTATCTATCTATCTATCTCTATCTATCTATCGTTTTGTCGTTCTGTCTATCTATCTATCTATCTATCTATCTATCTATCTATCTATCTGTTGTTCTGTCTCTCTGTCTGTCTGTCGTTCTGTCTATCTATCTGTCGTTCTATCTATCTATCTATCTGTTGTTTTGTCTATCTATCTATCTGTCGTTCTGTCTATCTATCTGTCTTTCTGTCTATCTATCTATCTGTCTTTCTGTCTATCCATCTATCTATCTATCTATCTGTCGTTCTGTCTATCTATCTGTCGTTCTGTCTATCTATCTGTCGTTCTGTCTATCTATCTATCTGTCGTTCTATCTATCTATCTGTCTTTCTGTCTATCCATCTATCTATCTATCTATCTGTCGTTCTGTCTATCTATCTGTCGTTCTGTCTATCTATCTGTTGTTCTATCTATCTATCTATCTGTCGTTCTATCTATCTATCTGTCGTTCTATCTATCTATCTATCTATCTATCTGTCGTTCTATCTATCTATCTGTTGTTCTGTCTATCTATCTATCTGTCGTTCTGTCTATCTATCTGTCGTTCTGTCTATCTATCTATCTATCTATCTATCTATCTATCTGTCGTTCTGTCTATCCATCTATCTATCTATCTATCTATCTATCTATCTGTTGTTCTGTCTCTCTGTCTGTCTGTTGATCTATCTATCTATCTATCTGTCGTTCTATCTATCTATCTGTTGTTCTGTATATCTATCTATCTGTCGTTCTGTCTATCTATCTGTCGTTCTGTCTATCTATCTATCTATCTATCTGTCGTTCTGTCTATCCATCTATCTGTCTATCTATCTATCTGTTGTTCTGTCTATCTATCTGTCGTTCTCTCTATCTGTCTATCTGTCGTTCTGTCTATCTATCTATCTGTCTGTCTGTCGTTCTATCTATTTATCTATCCATCTATCTATCATGTCTTTCTGTCTGTTTCTCAATGTCATTTAATCTGTCTGTCTATCTCTATCCATCTATCTGTCTGTCTGTTAGGGAGTGATGATCAGTCCTCTCAGCTGATCTCCAGTTGGGAGACGGAGAGTGTGTCGGATGCGGTGGAGAACTGCTGTGTGGCGATACGGGTGGACGCTCAGAGGTGAGTCACACACACACACACACACACACACACACACACACACACACACACACACACACACACACACACACACCAGATCAGTGTCATCTCAGTGATTTCCTCCAATCACACACACACACACACACACCAGATCAGTGTCATCTCAGTGATTTCCTCCAATCACACACACACACACACACACACACACACACACACACACACACACCAGATCAGTGTCATCTCAGTGATTTCCTCCAATCACACACACACACACACACACACACACACACACACACACACACACACACACACACACACACACCAGATCAGTGTCATCTCAGTGATTTCCTCCAATCACACACACACACACACACACCAGATCAGTGTCATCTCAGTGATTTCCTCCAATCACACACACACACACACACACACACACACACACACACACACACACACACCAGATCAGTGTCATCTCAGTGATTTCCTCCAATCACACACACACACACACACACACACACACACACACACACACACACACACACACACACACACACACACACACACACACACACCAGATCAGTGTCATCTCAGTGATTTCCTCCAATCACACACACACACACACACACACACACACACACACACACACACACACACACACACACACACACACACACACACACACACACCAGATCAGTGTCATCTCAGTGATTTCCTCCGATCACACACACACACACACACACACACACACACACACACACACACACACACACACACACACACACACACCAGATCAGTGGCTACATTTACATGCATCCAAATAATCCATTAGTAATGGGATTGACGGCTCAATCGCACTGAAAGGCCTTCATGTAAACGCCGTAGTCCAGAGGTCTTCAGCCCTGCTCCTGGAGGCCCACTGCCCTGCAGAGTTTATATCAGACCTGCTTCAGTCTGTGATTCGAGCGATCCTGAAGAGCTTGACTAGCTGGTTCAGGTGTGTTAAATTAGGGTTGGAGTAAAACTCTGCAGGACAGTGTGATCATCTTCAGGAGCAGGGCTGAAGACCCATGCCTTAATTGATCCGATTGAGCTCAATCCCAATGAGCTTTCGATCGCATTGAAAGGGTCGGTTTATTCGATCGAGAGAACATGTAAACACTTGATCGGATTGAAAACTGAAACTGAAAGGACTGCGCATGTGCAATGACGTTGAAATAGCGGAATGACGTGTGATGCGCTGAACGAGCTGTTCTTCCTGATGAATAAAGTGTCGTATAAATGGGTTTCCGGTCTTCTATTAATCCTCCTTTCACTGTGAAGTGGAGCAGGACAACGTCCCACCAGTCCTGGTTTCAGACTCTCATCCACAGGCGACTGGTTTTGGGCAGTGATAAATATAAGCAGCGGCACAATGGTTCACATGCTCATAAGCTATGTTTCCATCCACACGTTTTTATCCGCACTAAGTGATATCGAATGAAAAATGCCTTATGGAAACAGTTAAATTCGATTGAATTTCATGAATATCGACTCTGAAATACGATCGGTCTCATCTGATTTGATCTTGATCGATATACGGCTTATGCGATGGAAACGTTATTATGGCGCGATCCATTTTGCTTAGTAAAACTTTGTTCGCAAATGTTGGCTTGAATGTTGTGCAATTCGGTGAGAAAATGAACGGAAACACCTTAAAATGTCTCAAATCAATTCGATACACCAATTTGATCGCAAAACAGCATGTGGCGTCATTACGCACTGGTTTTTATCCGCTTTAAAGCCGTTTGATGGAAACACACTTTCACCAGCTTTATTCGCATGAGGTTTTTTACCGAACTTCAGATCATTCGATTGACACGTGGATGGAAACATGGCTATTGTCTCCAAATTACAACCAGAAATGGATAAATATTAAGTCTGCTGTTTAAAACAAATAAAGAACCAATGTAGGAGAATAGTTTTTATGTGCAAACAGCGGGAAACTGTATATTCGTGCAGTGTGCGCATGTCAAAATATCAATTCCGATTTGAAGCTTGTGACATAAACGCGTGTGCACATCAACCCGATCACATGTTCATGTAAACACTACGTTTGGATTCATCAATCAGAATTTGTGCATGTAAACGTAGCCAGTGTCGTCTCTGATTCCCTCCACTCACTCCAGTCTCTGTCTCTCTTGTTCTTTCAGTGAAACATGTGTCCAGTTCTCTCAGATCTGTATCCTTTGCTGTACTTCTGTGGACGCACGGTGGGATTTTAATGGCACATCTAAATTATAACTGCACCTAATGCAATGTCCAATTTCACAGGAAACATTTAGAGTGTTTAAGCTTTCAAATGGTTACTAAAATATACAATAAAAAGTTCACATTAATAGCAAATACAAGATTCATATGTGAACAGGGCTCTCAGTGCTTAAAAAATAAACAAAACAAGAAACTCATGACCAATAAGCTTTTGAGTCGAGCTTTCCTGAGACAATCTGAAGGAAGAAATGCTCACGAACAGCACATCTACAAAGAGTCAAATATATATATATAATGTTTAAAAATATAATATAATATATAACATATATAATGTGTGTATATGTATATATATATGTGTGTGTGTGTGTGTTTTATATATAAATAACAAAATTTTCTTTAATATACTCATGCATGTGTGTGTATTTATATATATATATATATATATATATATATATATATATATATATATATATATATACAAAATAATTAACACAGTACACACACATATATTATGTAAACACAAATTATTTTGGATGCGATTAATCGTTGCACAGCCCTACAGTCAAATGTGATTTCTCAGATATTCCAGATCTGTTTGTCTTTAACTCTGGGCTCGCACAGATCCGGTGGTGTGTATCCCCTCCAGTTTCTTCATAGGAGAGAACGGTATTCCTCTGGAGGTCATCGCGGGCAGCGTCCCGGCGGACGAGCTGAAACGGAGGATCATCAAAGTCACCCAGGTGAACAAACACACGCCACAACCACAAATATTGTCACAAACAAACAAACATGATGGTGAGGAACCTGCTCACACTGAAAGACTTAAAGCTACACTGTGTCATTTTTTAAGCTGATTCTTAGCAAAAAACACTGTTCTTTCAAAATTAAATGTGGTCATTCATGTGTAATTACTTCCACCAACTAATCAAGTATTCTCGTAAGCGTAGAATCTGCCATTCAGAATACATACGAGCGAGTCACTTGAATAGCGGCAGCCATGTTACGCCTCCATCTTGAAAATACATTAGCCAAAGAGGGACATACCTGGAAATTCAAGCTTCGCCAACCGCGCTTTTACAGTCCGTGTAACGGAGCGACTGCCGGCAGATTTGAAAGCCTGTTGAAGATGGAGGATCAGCCTATTCTACGCTGTAAACATTGCCTAACACTATTAATCTCGTACAATACACAGAATAACGATAGCACTGATACTTTACTAACATTAGCTTGCATTCGTTTTGGGAACCTGATAGCAGATGTTAGCAATGAAATGGTACCAAAATAACGAAAACGTAAAACTATTATTCGTTTTACATTGAGGTCATAACCTACATGTTAACTGACTAAATGCAATTTGTAATAGTTTTCTAAAGTAACCTCCTCACTTGAAGGAACACGAAGTCGAACTGGAAGCCATGTTGATCTTGGAATAATACATCCACTGCAGGAGTTAAAACGCAATCGGGATGGGAGGGGCTAGAAAGTAATATTCAGTTGGTAGTCATATACAATTTCACCGCTAGATGGGAGAAAATCCTAGCTTTGAACACAGTGAAGATTTGTCTTTGTTAGTTCTGCAAAACTATAGTTTAACCATCAGATTAGTTGTATCATATAGTGTACTAGCCAGTGAACAGTGTGACTTATAGAGGGAATGCACTAACGTCACTTTCCCGCGGGAACACACTCCCTCAGAGTGGCAGAAGAGCTGCTGAGTGATTGGATTTAATAGAGGAAACTGCGAAAACACGAGTAAAACAAACCATTATCAGTTTAAACTAAAGGTTGGACTCAATAAAGTGTTCCTTACAACTTACCAAAGATCCAGAGATCATGGATATTGACATGCAGTCAGGAATCGTGTTTCCTGACATGTATATGTGCCTGATTACGACGCCAGGGATATACATAAAGCAAATTTGCCTGTGAACGCTTTATATAAATACAATATAGGAAGGTCTAAATCTTATATATATATATATATATATATATATATATATAAATCATCATATCGTCCAGCCCTAAAACTCATATAGTTTTTTGTCAGTGTTTATTTAAAAACATCCAGTTATCCAGGTAAATATTTAATTGATGAGTTGTCAATACAATATATAACAATACAATATATAGGGTATGATTTTACCCCTAAATTCAGCATATTGACTAAATGAATACAAACTGTAAATCCACCTTTCTCTGCCTGGATCCAGTTGTTTCTGTGAATTTGCTTCTCTGTTCTGTAGCTTTCGGCAGTCTGTAATATATAATTATACCTCCGAATTTTTGGTATTTACGCTGAAAACAAGACTTAGTCTTTTTGCCACTTAGTGGGCGTAATCGTAGTAAAGCTCTAAAGCTGTTTGAAACAATCTGTATCATAAAAAGCGCTATATAAATAGAGGTTACTCGACTTGACTGGCAGTCCCTCCGGCCGACGGTGACGTCACACACATGCTCTCTAGGTTCAAAGCAGCTTCACATTAATAAACTGGAGCATAACAGAATCACTGGCCCTGTTTACACTGGTATTAAGATGTGTTTTGGTCGATCAGATCACAAGTGGACGACACTAAGTACACGTGTAAAGTGTTTTGAGCTGGTCCACTTTCGACCGCTTCCAGAGGTAGTCAAAAACACTTCTATGGTTGTACCGGCTTTATTGCGCCTTATATTTACTTTCAGAATGTTTTTAAAAAGAAATGATACTTCGTACTATCTTCTACATTCCTGCAAAAACAATTTACCGGCGATTGCTGCGGCACAACACGAGGATAGGTGTGTTTTAGACCAAGAATGGCGATTGAGCGCGACCTGGACTAATGCTATTAAAATAATCGTGCCAGAAGAATTGCTTGATGAATTTACTACGCATGGTTTCTCTGTATCATCTCAGTGAGCTTTTATTACATTTCATACATGTGCAGTAAGATGAGTTAAGCGTGTTCAGACGTTTCAGTGTGTGGGACAAACTTGAAAAACACTAGTGTTCAAATGTATCCAGATTAAAGTCTTCAGGAAGCAGAAGTTGTTATCTTCCTTTCTTCCCTATTGTGACGTACATCCGAGTGAAACAGCTTCTCAAACAAGAACAAATGTGGGCGGGGCTTGATTTAGTCTGTAGGGAATTAATTAGTTGGTTGTGGTTTGCTATTGGTGGATCTCATGTGAGTGACAGGTTGCTCCGCCCACATCAGAGAAGAGAAGCTGCAAGAGGAAGGGGATGTTATTTACATAAAAAAACAAGACTTGTCCATTTTCATTTCATGGTGACTTTAATGTAGATGTAGCCTCAGATTTCTGTCAGGTTAGACACACACACACACACACACATGCAGCACGCTAACATACTCTTCTGTACAGATGCACACGGAGCAGATTGAAGGTGCAGAGACGGACACAGAGAGACCCGATCAGACGCCCGCCTGCGATCCACAGGACGCTCTGAACGTCACTAACTCCAGCTCTAAAGGTGACGTTTTAAAGCCATCGAAAGCTGGCTGGATGATGGTTTGCTCACATCTGTTTTGTCAGGAAAGATGGATTTGCATCTAGTGCTGGTTAGGCTGTGTTTCAGACACGCACTGCTGATTTTAACATGCAAGCGACAGAGATTTGCATGTTTCGATTTCATTGCTGTTTTGATGAAGCATGTTTCGTTGAGTGATCCTTCTGTTTCCCCAGAAGCCCTGTCTGTGCCGATGGAGGAAGACGGAGCGTCAGGTTATGTGACTCCAGGTGAGGATGAAAGCCTGCGCTCAGAAGACGCGTCTCAGCCAGACGAGCCCTTAGATGCCAGAGTCGAGAGGTGAGCGGAGCATCAGTTAGCATGAGTTTTGGACAAGAACTGTGGTGGTTACACAGCGAGAGCCAGTCTGATGTACATGTGAAGCGGCCAGTCACAGTTCGGTGTGTTTTTACATGCCGTTATGTCTGAAATAAATGAACCCTCTGATCATTTCGAACTTGAGAGGATTTTCTTTTTACTGAAAACGCCTTTTTACTGTAACTAAACCCCTGGCAGAGACGGGGACGAACCGAGGGCAAAAAATAAATGACCAGCCATACAAAAAACGGCTTAGAAATAGCTCATTATTCTTTATTATTGCCAAATATTTGATTCAATATATGTTTACCACCTTTACTGGTTTTACATTTCATTTTGGAACTGATTGATTGTAGGCCTCATTGATCTAAGCTTATTTACCTCTGTTTTTTAAGCTTAACTGAGGTTTTTTAAGCTGAGATCAATTCATAGTTTTCAGTCAGGTGACCATCTCAAAAGAAGAAAAGCAACAAAATACATGTTTTGGGTACTTGTGATCCATATACTGTAAGCACCTGCTGCCGTATTTCAGTCACAAACAACATTCTAAGTAAATTAATTTAAAGTGCCTTAATGTACTACTAAAACACTGACATTAAAAGATCAAATTCAGTGTACAGCTTATAGATGATGCAAATTAACCCAGAATATGAACTCATACCGCGCTGAATGGCGAGGCATTTTCTTTATAAAGGTTTTCTATGAAAAAAAAAAAACGTTTTTCATTAATTTTCTTATGTAGGTTAACAAAGAAGCTGGAGGAAAGACGTGAGCAGAAAAAGAAAGCAGAAGAAGAGGTAATTCTCTCTTAAGTAACCCACTCTTGAACGTCATTATAAGCTGAATGACGCCACGTTCCTCTCGCACGGGCAGAACGAGCTGAAGAAGGAGGTGGAGAGGCGTAAGATGGGGAAGGAGATCCTGGACTACAAGAAGAAGCAGGAGGACGATAAAACCAGACGCCTCCTGGAAGAGAGGAATCGAGAGAAGGCGGAGGAGAAAGCGGCCAGAGAACGAGTCAAGCAGCAGATCGCTCTGGTATCACGTCATCTTTCTCCTGTTGTACAGTAAATTAGACAAGCTCACAAATTAGACAATTCACACGCTTGTGATCTGATTCATTTAGATATATCTGGTACAGTACGTGTTAATCTTCCTCAAGGAGAAACATAAACTTGTTCAAGTTAACTGATTTGTATACAAGCATTTAAATGGCACTTAAGACAGTTTTTATAATAATAGTAATAACTTTTTAATAACATAATTATGTATCTACTCCACTTTTTGAAATATAAACAATTCATGATAGATTTTTCGAACATACATCAAATATTGCAGAACAGGTTAAAGTAAAAATTAGTGCTGGGCAACGATTAATCGTATCCAAAATAAAAGTTTGTGTTTACATAATATGTGTGTGTGTACAGTGTATAATTATTTTGTATATATAATTACATGTATACATGAATATATTTAATAAAACTAAGTTATTTATATATAATATAATTTATATATATATATATATATATATATATATATATATACATGCTTGTGTGTATTTACATATACAAAATAATTATACACCACACACACACACATAAATTATGTAAACACAAACTTTTATTTTAGGTGCAATTAATTGTTGCCCAGCACTAGTAAAAATATAATGAATGTATAATAGTGCATATATTTATCTAAATGCTTCTCTAGCACGCTTATTTTTCTAGCTATTTATGGACTTTTCTGAGGTAAATGTAACGTTACATAACATATTGTTCATAAGCTGTTTCCACAGTTGAAACAACGTACTGTATATTTCAACATTCCTTGATGTTCATTCATGTTTCTTTAGTGCCGTAACTAGTAGTAAAGAGGAAGAAATGATCAGTTCACACAACTTTAAAGAGCCACAAAAGCACATTTATTGTTTGAATTTCTTAATAAAATAGAATTTGAAAGCTGAGACTTTTTCATATCAAAAGAAACAAAGCACAAAGCGTTTTGTTCACGCATCAACTAAAAACGATCCATTCTTAGGATTTCAGAATCACTATTGGTTCATCAAAATAATGGTAACACTTTACAATAAGGTTCATTAGTTAACATTAGTTAACTACATTAATTAGCATGAACTAATAATGAACTGCACTTATAGAGCATTTGTTAATCTTTGTTAATGTTAATTTCAACATCTACTAATACATTATTAAAATCTTCCTAACATTAGTTACTAACTAACATGAACAAACAATGAATGACCGTATTCTTATTAACTAACGTTAACAAAGATGAACAAATACAATAACAAATGTATTGCTCATGGTTAGTTCATGTTAGTTAATACATTAACTAATGTTAACTAATGAACCTTATTGTAAAGTGTTACCAAAATAATCAATATTTTTACCCCACGGTATTATACCGTGATGTCTGAAGGATGTGAAGCGATTCACTGTACAACACGACCTCGAGCGTCTCACTGCTCTTAGACAAACACACTAAGGTCAGGCAGTGTCATTCGCCCACTAGGAGATCTCGTTCCTACAGGAGTTGTGCTGTTGTTCTTACATCATCACACACGCTTGATGCTGGTTTGATCCACAGGACCGTGCGGACCGAGCGGCCCGTTACGCTCAGAACCAGCAGGACACAGAGGCGACCAGACTAGCAGCGCTGCAAGCCAGAGCCGCTGAACACGAAGCCAAGAGAGACGCCACACAGAGAGAGAGAAGGTGACATCACAACGTCAAGCCTGTTTTCAGGAACTTTAGAATTTTTGTGAAATGTGTGAGAAAAGGTGACATCACAAAATCAAGCCTGTTTTTAGAACCTTTAGAATCTTTTTGTGACGGATGACATCGTTTACTCTCCAGATTCCTCATTGCTGTAATGCATGCAGTTTTTCCTCACTATTTCTGTTTTATTTTCAGTACAAATATCTAAACATTCTTAAATCAAGATACATGAACTAGAGAAGAAAAATGACTGAAGATATTAAGTCACATTGTTTAAAATAATGTATGTGTCGAAATGAAGTTTATGCTTAAAAGCACTATAATAATTGCTTTTCTTTTAAATTATGTATTTTTTCTCACCCTGTCAGAAAAAACTCGCTTCATTTTGACACATTTTAGTAAAAATTAATTTAAGAATGTTTAGTGTTTTTGTTTTGTTTTCCAGAACAAATTCATAAGAAATAAATTCATATTTTGCAGTGTGCATAGCTAATAAATAATTCTGGTCAGTGTGATTTTTAAATATCTGAGTAAATTAAATTCAGTATATCATATCCTACCTTGATGCATAAATCCTTTACAGTTTAACAAAATAGGCATACAAGAATATAGTAGTAGAAAAGTTATGAAAAAGTAGTAAGCATAAAGTTATATTTTTAAACAAACTGTAAAACTAATTGATTTATGAGCTAAACACTGAATAATGGCACTTGTCTTCTATAGAGCTGCTTTTAGCGGAATTAAACTTATAATTGATTAACTTAACACAGATATTTGTTTTTGCTCTAAACATAAACTCATTTAATTTTGATACATTTTTTTTAGAAAACAGACTTAAAATCTTCAGTCATTTTCCTTCTCCAGTAAACATATCTTTCTGACAGGACGTCAGTGTTGGCGTTCGATGAGTGATGAGCTGATGATGTGTTCTCTCTGTTGTCTCAGTGCGGTCGCCAGGATTCAGTTTCGTCTTCCTGACGGCTCGTCCTTCACTAACCAGTTTCCTTCAGAGGCTCGTCTGCAGGACGTACGACAGTTCGCTGCTCAGGTCAGTGTGTGTGTGTGATGACCTCACTGTAATGTAGTTTTACCTGTGGTCGTCTCTAGAGCTGTCACTTTTGTGAATAAATCCTGTTAGATTTGAGACATAAGCGTTCATTGAATCGGTTGTAAAATCGTTTTTCCATGTCTAAAGACGTTTCCATTTTCAACACCAAATATAAGCAAATCCACGGACAACTAACCGGCATTAGGGCGAGCGTAAAGAGGGCGCTTGAGACGCGCACAAGTCAGCAATATTTCTGATGATTTATTGGCGTGAAGTTTCGTGCACAATGACAAACAGGAGTGCAACATTCAGGGTTTAAAATTAACAGTAACGCTGTCAAATCACGAGCTTTGGCGGGAAACGCTGTCAAATCACAAGCTTTGGCGGGAAACGCTGTCAAGTCACGAGCTTTGGCGGGAAGTGCTTTGGCGGGAAACGCTGTCAAATCACAAGCTTTGGCGGGAAACGCTGTCAAGTCACGAGCTTTGGCGGGAAGTGCTTTGGCGGGAAACGCTGTCAAATCACGAGCTTTGGCGGGAAACGCTGTTAAGTCACGAGCTTTGGCGGGAAGTGCTTTGGCGGGAAACGCTGTCAAATCACGAGCTTTGGCGGGAAACGCTGTCAAATCACGAGCTTTGGCGGGAAACGCTGTCAAATCACGAGCCAATTTGGCGTGTTTCTGTTTACTCATTTTGTATAGCCAAATCTGCGCGGATTTAGCACAAATATGCAACTCGTGAGTCATCGTGATATATTAAATACAGCGTATTGCACAGAATCTGTGCATTTCTGGCTTACTTGAACACACACGTCACTACGCAACAAATAACGGCGCGCTTGTTCACTTGCATTGAAATAATAGCGACTATTAAAAAGCATTTGGTGAACAGAAAAGACATTGTTATTTTCCAACATCCTACTGTGTACTGTATTGATCTGTCCACCTACAACACATTTTTGGTAAAAAACAACAAAAAAAACAGGCCGTTAAAATCGATTCCCTGTTTTCGTTTTCGAAACTTGTGTTGGTTGGTCCAATCGTGCAATTGGACCAACCAACACAATTGATTGTGCAATTGATTTTTCGAACGTAAAGTGACAGCCCTAGTCGTCTCTCTATTCTGTTCTTTACAGTATGAATGTCCTGTGAATCTGATGATAGTATTTGAAATGCTCTGATACATTAGCAAAACCTCAATTCTTCTCATTTCCTGTTAGTAGTATTTTCATTTACATTACATTTATTCATTTAGCAGACGCTTTTATCCAAAGCGAGTATTGTTCCTCCATTGAGATGCCTTTTTACAACTTGAATGTAAAAAGTAAATCTGATGATTTTTTTTGTAAAATTGCTTAGCAAAGTCAAATTTGTGTGTGTTTGCCACTGTAATGAACGCGTGTGTAGAGTTTACACCTGCTGAGTCGTGTAACTGTGTAATCTTGTGTTCCTGCAGGAGGTTGGGAACAGATACGGTCAGTTCTCACTGGCCACCATGTTTCCCAGAAGAGAGTTCATAACTGAAGACATGGAGAAATCTTTGCTGGAGCTGGAGCTCACACCCAGCGCCTCCATCGTCCTGCTGCCTGTGAGCGACACACACACACACACACACACACACACACACACACACACACACACACGTAGTCAAACAAGCTTGCATGTAATAATATGAAACTCGGTACACATATAGATCTCATCGGGCCGAACAACTTTCGTACTCTTACTTTTTACGCCAGCCCAACAGTAAGTCGGCTATTATGGGTTGTTTGGAAACGCATGCTCTGGAATGTGAAATACTCCTCCTAGGGAATTCATACGATCGCCACCAAACTCGGTCAGCATGAAGTCAAGACATTGAGGATAAAAATTGCCAGCGGATTGTTGATATCTTGAACGGTTTGGCCGTGGCGAGGAAACACATTTATGGCGCGAAAAGAGAAAGAGGAAGTGTGTTATAACTTCTGCATACATTGACTGATCTTGATGAAACTTCAGCAGTGTGTTCGCTGTAAGAGGCCGATCACATGGATGTGACTATTGTGAGTCAGTTATAGCGCCACCAACTGGCAGCAGGAAGTGTGCCTCTTTTAAAATGCTTTGAAATCACCCTCTTATTTTTACCCGATTTGCTTAAAAATTTGTGTATAATGTAAACACACGGCAGATTTAGACCTGTGAAAGGATTATTGATATCTTAGATACTCTTGCCGTGGTAACGCATCAAACTTTGAGATTATTTTTTGATGCTTTTGAGACTCTTAGCATGCTTGAAATTGCATGAAACTCGACAGACACATCACATTTATTAGCCAGTAGACGTGCAAAGTTTCAGAAACGGGCGTGGTGAGGGCTCAGTAGCGCCACCTTTAGTTAAAAATGGGAGCTTAGTTTTACCTACAGTCACAAAATTCGATACGTATATTGTTCTCATCAAGCCGAACTACTTTCTAATTTAGTCATTAGGTCCGACCAACAGGAAGTGAGCTATTTTGGTTTGAATGTGGATTTTTTTGGAGGATTCTCTCTCTCTCTCTCTCTCTCTCTCTCTCTCTCTCTCTCTCTCTCTCTCTCTCTCTACGTCTCTATGTGTGTGTGTGGGGTGGGGGGGATTTGTCTGTTGCTTTTTAGAGCCCAAGCCCTGTTTCCTTAGGATTATAATTATTTTTATTTTTATTATTTTACTACCTCTCAGGCACTTTTGGGGGCTTTACATGCTCAAAAACTCTTGAAACTTTGAACAAGGGTCAGAACCTATATCTATATATATATATATATATATATAAAAAGTACATGTACTGCGTTATAAACTGGGAAGGGTCATAGCACTTGCATATTGTTGTCCTACTGTTAGTTTCACTTCTTCTATTGTTCTCATTTGTAAGTCGCCTTGGATAAAAGCGTCTGCTAAATGAATAAATGTAAATGTTCTCCCTGTGATTGGTCCGTCAGCAGTCAGGCCGGCCGTCCAACGCTGTGGTGCGCTCGTCCTCAGGAGGAGGCGTGTGGGCTCTGCTGGGCTCGCTCCTCTACCCACTGCTGGCTGTCTGGAGGATCATCAGAGGATTCCTGTTCAGCGCCGCCCCCCCCTCCCGCAGCCGCCCAGAACCAGCACACACACAACACACACGACTCCGGCGCAGAGCCAAAGAGGTGCGTCTGTGGCCTGTGGGCTTCGCTAGATATGTTTCCACCCAAATTGAATGAGGACCGTTTATGCTTTTCATGTTTAAATTCCTGTAGTGTAATGTTGCTGTTTGAGCATGAAAAAGCTCTGCGAAGTTACAAAGCACATTGTTTTCTTCATTCTCTCTATCAGTGTCAGTGTTTCTAAATCCCTGAAACGCCTCCACTGTAGTCTTGAGTTTCTTCCGGGAACGAACACGTCACAATATTCCTCATTATAATAATTTATACGCAGAATAAAGGGGCGGGTTCTGGTTGAGTCAGTAGTGTGTTAAACTGGTGGTTATGGTAAGGGGCGGGACATTTCCCAAACAAACTCAAAGCTTTCGACCAATCAAAACACACTGGTCCAGCCGACCAATCAGAGCAAAGTGTGCTTTTCAGAAGGAGGGGCTTCATAGAGACAGGAAGTAAACAGAGTTACTGACAGACTGGGAAGAGAGGAGCCGCAACAATGGAGGATATGAGGAAAATAATCAACATTCAAGCAGGAAAACCTGTTCTAGTAGAGCACATAAAACAAAACTTTGAAAAGGGCATAATATGTCCCATGTGTTCAAGTGAAGAAAATAGTCACTTCCTGGAAAACTGCTGCAAAATATCAGTAATAAAACTAATTTTCTGCAATCGGGCTCTTTTTCCCACCATCATAAACGCGTCTGGAGGGAATTAAACCAAATCATTCTGATGACAGACCTCGACTCAGGCTTTTCCTAACCACAAAACCAACATTTGAGATGCTGCGATGTGATTGGTCTGCTGGTTAGTCCAGTTATCCAATCACAGCCTCTACTGAGGCTACAGTTTTTTTTTGTTTTTTTGCGCATCAATGAAGTTTGTTTAAAAGTGTTTCCATTGTAGTTTATGCACGTCGTCTTATCAGATACAAAAAATGATCTGCTTCAATTGAGTGCATGCTTTTTGTGCACATTTTTAGAATTTATGCGCATCTGTTTCCATACAATGTTTTTTTGTTTATGCAATATCCAAAAATTTGCATAAAAATAGGTGGATGGAAACATAGCTATTGTAGTGCTATGAAAGAGTCTGTGCCGTCCCTGGATCTCGATTCATAACTAATTCACACTAGATCTATTGCTTCAGCATTTAAATGGTTTAAATGTCAAATGTTTTGCTTATAAAGTGTGAGGGAGTCGTCTACAGGTGAAATTTGAATATCGTGCAAAAGTTATAATTGTGATGATTATGTCTTACAGCTTATGAAAAGCCCAATTTCAAAATCTCAGAAAATTAGAATATTACATGAAATCAATAAGAAAAAAGGATTTTAAATACAGAAATGTCGGCCCTCTGAAAAGTATAATCATGCATATGTATATAGTTATATATACTAAAAATATTAGTTTCACCTTTTGATTTGGATTACTGAAATACATGAACTTTTGCACGATATTCTATTTTTTCGAGTTTCACCTGTGTATGTGTATATATGTATATATATATATATGTGTGTGTGTCAGTGAGAGGAATTCAGTTTTACTCGTTCTGCTTTATCAGAGATGCCGTTCGTAAGAGGGTTCTTGAGAAGAGGCCAGAGGACTTCAAGAAAGATGGGAAAATATACCGACTACGGACTCAAGAAGACAGCGAGGACGACAACAACACCTGGAACGGCAACTCCACGCAGCAGATGTAGTGATCCGGTCCCGAGCGGTTTGATTTGAGTGTGTTTCAGTCTTAACACGTGGGTTTTATCATTTAGGGCTATGGTTTCCATTTCCCCGTCCCTCCCGCTCCATCCCGCATGGGTAAATCAAATCAGGTTAGCGCAATCCGCTTCTGCGTGCCGACTACTTTAACCAGGACGACTCCAGGCTTGACAAACACACTGGTTCACGGATGATGTTCTGTTATTGCCAGGGTTGATTTAATACAGTTACAGTATTTAATAAAGCTGTGAATTCCTGAGGGCTTTGTGGCGTTTTATACGGTGGTTTTGACCCCCACGGCATCATAAAATGCCTCGGCAATAGAATGTCTTTCTACTAGTTCAGCACAGATGCTACTTGATCCTTTAACCATAGAATAAAAGATGTTTTTCAACGAAACACTTCGACTGAAGTCATTCTTCTCTTTTCGGTTTTGTTGTGGTTTAATCCTCTACACTGTAAAACATATGATCAATAAGTTATGTTTTTACATTGCTTTAACTCGTCAAAATAAGTTAAGCAATTTCCAACTTATTTTTTTTGTTATGCAAGTTTCAACTAATTTTTTAAGTCAGTTTAATTACTTTGTACTTAACTTTTTTTTACAGTGTAGAACTATCTTGAGAAATTCATTAATGTGTAAAAATGTAATGTAGGACAACTCAAATTGATTATTTACCTGACAATAATTTGCAGTTATTATTATCTGTTGTACTCAGTGTGATCATGTTTTGTAATTCATATTAAAGGTAAACATATTTCGAGTTTTCATTACTTTCACGTCTTTCACTGTATCATCAGTTTCTCCAGTGACGACGTTCATCTCACAGATCACAACAATGTTTATTTATAAAACTGTTTCACATACAGACTAAATCAATGTTTCATACATTGAGAATGATTAAAACACTGCAGAATGGGCTGTTGATTTAATCTTAGAGGGATTCATTATAGCAAAAATAATGCCATAAAAAGTGATGATCACAATGCTAGTAAAAAGTCATAAAAACATCCAGACACGAGAACGTCACGTGTGAACGGATCAAAGGTCCTTGATTATCTGAATTATATATTATATAAATATATTCAGCTTAACACTTTCAAATATTGTTTTGTTTGTTAAAAAGATACAGCATGTATTAATCTTAATGTTATTATTTATTAATACATTATCATATTTAATGGACCTGAGCTCACATGAACTAACAATGAACAATGAACTATCATTAAGAAAGATGAATAAATGCTGTTTTGCTCATTGTTAGTTTATGCATTGTAAAGGACTTTTTATTTGGATTTGTATTTTTTTTCCCCACTTGTAATTTTAGTGAAGGTTGCATAAAAACTTGCATATTTAACCTTAAATCCAGCTTTTAAATTTGTTAAAGATACACAATAACCTGCAAATAGATGAAAATCCTTAAAACATCCCAGTAAATTAATTTTAGGACCTTTACCTAGATTTAAGTGCATCTTGCTTCAAAATGAGCACTTGCCAAAACTAAAGAAGACCAATTTTCTTAAATTAAGATTTATAGTCTAGTGTGCAATGATTTTATAAGAGGTTTTTTTTTTATCTTTCATGGCAAAAAAAAAAAAAACAGGACATACACGACCGTTCAAAAGTATGGGGTCAGTAATATTTTTTATGTTTTTAAAAGAAGTCTCTTCTGCTCACCAAGGCTGCATTTATTTGATTAAAAATACGAAACAAACCCAGTAATATTGTTAAATATTATTTCAATGTAAAACAGCTGTTTTCTATGTGAATATATTTTAAAATGTAATTTATTCCTGTGATCAAAGCTGTATTTCAGCATCATTACTCCAGTCTTCAGTGTCACATGATCCTTCAGAAATCACTCTAATATGATGATTTGATGCTCAAGAAACATTTATGATTATTATCACAGTTGACAACAGTTGTGCTGCTTCATATTTTTGTGCAGTGATTCATTTTTTTCAGGATTCTTTGAAAGTTCAAGAGAAAAGCATTTCATTAAAAAATAAATATTTTCCATTATTATAAATGTCTTTACTGTCACTTTATATCAATTTCATGCGTCCCTTCTGAAGAAAAGTATTAATTTCTTTAAAAAAAAAAAAACTTTTTTTGAACGGTAGTGTATTTTCTAGAAACTCTTTCTTCAGAGTTTGTAAACTTGATGGTGTGTTGGCAGATAGAGATGAGCAGACTACATGGATTTGAAGGTGATGAGGTACTCTGGATACGCTCCGGCATCACAGAACACCACGAAGATGAAGGGGTCCTGAAGGCTGTCCACAGCGCAGTCGTGCAGGCCGGCCCGCGGGTCACCGGGCCTGATGGGATCCGGTTCCTTCATTCCTCGTCGGCTCTTACACAGGGAGCCCGTCACCACTCGCGCTCGGTAGATGTACTTCAGCCCTTTATCGTCAGTGTTGGAGTACTGGTCCTGACAGGAGTACCAGGCCTCTCTAGCGAAGTACGTGCCGTCACCGTGAACGACCGCTTGAAACGAAACACACGTCAGAGGTCAGTATTGTGAAGAAACCTGGAGTTATGCGAGGAAGCTCGTTTTCAACACGGAATAACAAAGGTAATTGTGACTTTTAAATGTCAGAATCATGAGATGCACTGCAAGAACTCAGTATTTTTGTCTTGTTTTCCAGTACAAATGTCTGAAAAATGTTTGCTTCTCAAGTAAATAGATTTTGAAGATTTTTTCATGAAACAGGATACTTAAAACAAGAACAAATTGGGTCTGAAAAAAGTTTTCCCTTTGAATTAAGTTTATTTTTCTTTTACCACCGGCAGATATTTGTTCTTGTTTTAAGCATAATCTCAGTTAACTTGGATGATTTTTTCAAAAAACAAGATTTAATATCTCCAGTAATTTTGTATCCCCCAAAAAATGTATCTTGATTTAAGAATGTGTAGATATTAGTACTGGAAAACTAGACAAAATACTGAGGAAGAACATATTTTGTGGTGTAAAAAATAAAAAGTTACAATTTTCTATATTTTCTTTATTCCATGGTGTAACCAAGCTTCCATAATTATGAGAGAGAAGAGTCTGATGTTTATTTAATTGAATTAATCTTATTATGTTTTAGGCTAAATATTTTATCCACAAGTGTAAATTTAGTAAGACTTCTGATTCTTCTATAAAGACAGCTGTGTAAATCATTTCAAAGGGTATATTATTTTCTTGCTCCCTGACATATAATGTAACATACTGTCATTCTGTATGTCTTTATATTCTCTAGTAAAAGAAAAAGAAAATCAGGCAATTATGGGTCAGCTGTGCTTATGGGAGACCTGAGACATAACTGACCGTTTCTCCCGCAGAAGCTTCGGTTGAAGCCGTTCTTGTTGATTTTTTGGCAGATATCTGTGGTAGTTCCGTGATAAAGCATGCGCTCGTTTGTCCGTTTGGGATATTTCTTATCCACGGCCTGTTTCAGCACACAGTATCTCTGCCACTGAGACTGACTCTGAATCCTGTCAATCTGAGAAACCATTTCAGACATTAATAAACACAGGCCTATCAATGTGAAATTAGAGTCACTGCAAAAAATGATGTTCTTCCTCACTATTCCTCTTGTTTTCCAGTACAAATATCTAAACATTCTTAAATCAAGATACATTTACTAGAGAAGCAAAATGACTGAAGTTTTTTATGCTGAAAAATTATCCAAAATTAAGTGACTTTATGCTTAAAACTGGCCATATATCTGCCAGTGGGGCCAGAAAAATGTTTTCCCCTTGAATTAAGTTTATTTTTCGGACCCCATTGACGGATATTTTATATTAGTTTCTGCAAAAACTCACTTAATTGACACATTTTTCAGAAAACAAGGTAAAAAAAAAAAAAAACAAGAATAGTGGCCCACAAGTTTCAATTACATACAGGTGAAACTCGAAAAAATTAGAATATATTACAAAAGTTCATGTATTTCAGTAATTCATATTAAAAGGTGAAACTAATATTTTTAGTATATAACTATATACGCATGCATGATAATACTTTTCAGAGGGCCGACATTTCTGTATTTAAAATCCTTTTTTCTTATTGATTTCATGTGATATTCTAATTTTCTGAGATTTGGAATTTGGGGTTTTCATAAGCTGTAAGCCATAATCATCAAAATAATAACTTTTGCACGATATTCAAATTTTTCGAGTTTCACCTGTAGAAGCCTATGGAGGAGTGATCCAGCTCCCAGATTTAATAAAAAATATCTTAATTTGTGTTGCGAAGATGAACGAAGGTCTTACGGGGTTGGAACAACATCAGGGTGAGTAATTACTGATTTTTATTTTTGTGTGAACTATCCCTTTAAGCGATTTTTCCCCACCGGTTTTGTAATATTGGACTCCCTGATAAATGGCGGCATCTAGTGGGCGTCGCCATTATAGTAGAGGGAAGTTTGGATCATTTTACTGACTCGGATCTTTGAATCTCGTTCATCAAAATGAACGATTTTTTTTTTAAATAATTTCGTACATTTCAGCAGAATGTATTTCAAATGTTACATGTTAATAAGACATCGCTGAGGGGAGAGGAACCATCAACGGTCTGCAAAGGTAAAATAACGTGCCTTCCTTAATTAATAGAGTTTATTTAACATAACAGCCATTAATTAATGCACACATTTTATCTTACATAAATGCTAGATATGTGGCGCTAAAAAAAAAATAGAGACCAACTCACGTAATCCGTCAAGCCCTGTCCCAATAAAGACGTAACTTAACATGAATCTAATGACAACATAGGCAAATATTTTTCTTGTTAAAAAGCAAAAACTAATAATTTTGAGCAATGTTTCAGAACACAGGACTTAATATATTCAGTCATTTTTCTTCTCAGGAAAATGTATCTTGATTTAAGAAAGTTTACATGTTTTTATTGTAAAACAAGACATTTTCACTGATCATTTTACCTGTTGAACCTGTACGGGTGAGATATCAGGGTGTAAACTGGAGCCCAGAAAGGCTGTTTCTATCTTCTTGTACTCTGCTGAATCTGATTGTAAGGTGATTATTTCTAAATCCTGTCCATTCATTTTGGTCCATGTTGGAGGAGGATGAATGATCGCTGAGAAACAAACCAGGCAGTGAAGTTAAAACAACAGCTTCTGCCATCATAAATTCACGACATACAACTGGAAATCACTGCAAAAAAAGTTCTTCCTCAGTGTTTCTGTCTTGCTTTCCTGTACAAACATCGAAACATCGAAGAGACATTTACTAAAGAAGCAAAATGACTGAAGATATATTAAGTTTTTGTATGCTGAAAAATTATCCAAAATTAAGTGACTTTATGCTTAAAACCAGAACAAATATCTGCCAGTGGAGTAAGAAAAATAATCTTGTTTTCCCTTTGAATTAAGTTTCTGGCCCCATTGACAGATATTTGTTCTTGTTTTCAGCAAAAACTCACTTAATTTTGATTAATTCCCCTGGAAAACCGGACATGATATCTTATGCAATTTTGCTCATCTAGTAAATGCATCATGATTTAAGAATTTTTAGATATTTGGACTGGAAACTAAGAAAAGTATTTTTTGCAGTGTATAGAGAGACCAATGCTTCTGATTGTCATGAAAAAGCGTTGGGTTTTGAGCTCGTACCCGTATCCGAGTCTCCCAGCAGAGTCCTCTTGATCCTGCAGGACTCCTGCTTGCTGTTCGTGAGCGTCATCTCGCTGAAGTCCACCGTGTAGCTCTCTCCGTTCTCCTGGTACTGAAAGCTCTTTAGCTTACGGTGGAACGCGAGCTCGATGTCGTAGCTAACGGCGTTATCCAGCGCCTCCCATCGCTCTCCTCTGACCCGTTCCCAACACAACATCTCCCGCAGGCGCTTCACCTCGCCCGCTCGCGTCTCTCGGTCTCGCGCCGCTTGGACGAAGCCGTTTATCTTCAGCACGGCATCCAAAACGTCATCTTTCTTCCCTGATACTGTTAGTATATCCAGACCGCTCACCAGCACTCTGACCTGATTGGCTCGGCTGAGGCTCACGATGTTCCTCTTGTCGGTTTCAGGAAGGTCGGTGATGTGGACGTCTTTACTCACGCACTCATCAGAGATCAGCTCGTCTAGGATTCTCTTGACCTCGGCAAGGTTTGCATGGGACGTCCCGTAAACGTCAACGGACATAACGGGGAACGAGACCGAGGCCGTTTCTCTGGCTAGACATATTGGTAGTTGAGTTCGGCTCACTGGTGTCGGCTGACGTACAGCTGAGAATACACAAGAAACCAGGTTATGTGAACTACACACATGCACACATATAGGCCTATATTCAAACGCGCATACCTATGGACTAAACACGTAATACGCATGTGCACAGCATCAGCGTTCTCATGGGTTCAAGTTTTTGAGGTTTGCAAAATATAAAAAATATATTTTTTCAAGACTTTCACATTGGAACCTGTTTTGTGTTCTCAGACACTGTTGTTGTGTGTATGAGCGGCCGGAGCGCATTAAGGGTTCTCTGTTAGAGCTGTGTCGTGTTAGCGGCCGCTAAGTTAATAACTAATGATCTTTGCGACGGAAGTGAATCAATCAAAACTAACTTTAGCTGGACAATAACTTTATTCTAGAGCTGCTGTAAAGCCAAAACAATCTGTTACTTTAATTTCCTATTATCACTGTAAAGCTGCTTTGGAACAATCAGTTCTTGTTTGTTGAATAAAATCATTAGACTTTCTTAATGAGCGAGTCATTGAATCATTCATTCAACCGATTCTTTCTGCTCAGAAACGCAAAACTATTTTCGTTGGCGAAATGGAGCAAAAATAGGCAACATTGTATTTAAAATGCAAGTCACATAATATTAAGTTCTTGTTTGTTGAATAAAATCGAAATCATATTTGTAATTGTGCTCATATTTGGTGAAAAAAACGTCACTATTCGTGTGATATTGATTAACTACGTATATTAATCATATAAAAATAAAAGACATGCAGAAGCATTTTTGCCCCTTATGTTGAATTTTGGAGGCATTATAAATGCATTTTAATAGATTAAATCACAGTAAGATCGACCGTACATCGTTGAAACAACAATCACCATATTATTATAGACAAAATACATCGCAAACCTCTAATGTGAACACACTATTTCATGCACTGAAACGTACCAGAAGCATTCTGCGAAATCTTCTTGCACTTTTTGACAGCTTCCTGAAAGTCAGGCAGCAGTTTCGCCTGGAAGATCACGATGTGGACGACCTTCAGATGCTTCGGCGAGTCCTTTACGAACTTCATCAGAGCTTCAGTCATTGCATTGGCGACTCCTGATGCCACCATGTTTCCAGCTCCTAAAGGACATTCAACATTGTGTTTTCATCCAGACCTCTTGGTTTGACTTTGCTCATCTGTATTTCTGAATGCATGAACTTTACCCGTTCCAAGAGCTGGGAATGAAACCGACTGAATGTGATTTTCTTCACACATCGTCAGAACTTTATACATGGAGCTGCTGATGCCTTTCTCACTCGTCTGCCCAACCATATGAAAGATGTGTTTGATATTTGAAAGATTTCCCGCTTTGGTCAAGATCACACCGTCGGCAGGCTGAGGCGCTTTATTCAGGAGAGAAAGAATGAGCGATTATTCTCTTAGAGGTTATATTGTGCCAGAAATGCCCACATTTTTGAAGGCTGTACCTTTTGTTTTGCACTCTTTCACCACTGTTTGTCCTGATGCTTTGAGAATGGCTCCTGATACACCTGTGCGTGGTGTATCACATACATAACAATGGTCAGCATTATTTTTATACAATTCAGATTGTTTCAAAGCAGTTTCACAGGAAAATAACAGAATCAATAATGCAAACTTCTTCAATTATAAGACCAATTCAAGTTCTGCAGCTCTAAAAACACTAAGGGCCCTATCTTGAACCCAGCGCAATTGACTGTAGAGGATTCTCTCATCTACACAGATGCATTTTCCTTTTTGCAAATGATACATTATTATAAGGAAAAATATTAAAACACGAGGGAAATCATTGTTGTGTCCATGAAGATGGAAAAATAGGCATACAGCTTACACATTTACCCAAATTATTATATGCATGTTTAACCGAAACTAATTTGGGCGGGTTTGTCCCATCCCCACTTCTCTTTCTTTTACGGCCCTGACGTTTAATGTTGATTCAGTTCAATAATCATGTTAATTAAAAACAAACTCACCGGAGTTCAGATCGAGGCTTGTGTTCGTGCTGTTAACAATAGCCTCAACGGTCTCTTTGGTGATGTCACCAGAAAACACCTTCACTTTAATTGGGCCAATTATCATCTCCATTTGGTTTGCTGGTGAAGTGTAAATATTTTAAGCGAATATTAAACATCTATAGCAACACATTTACAAAAAGTTAAGTCATCAAAAGCCACATTACCGCTGGTATCAGCTTCTTGGTCAGACAACGAGCTTTCTTCCGTTGAGCTACAATCCTCGTACTCATCATCACCATCTTCACCATCATCATCATCATCACCATCATCATCATCATCACCATCATCACCATCATCACTTTCCTAGTTGTGGGTTGATGTTAATTAAATGTGCACAAAAGCATTTACACTAAAAAAATATCAAAATCTAGTGAGTTTTTGCTTAAAACAAGAAAAAATTGTTTAGATATTTGTACTGGAAAAACAAGACAAAAATACTGAGAAAAAACATTTTCCAGTGAACGATCCTTAATGTTTTCAATTATCTTGGTTATGGTTGGCAATGGCATCACTACCTGTGCATTTGCAACCCATGTTTTAAGACCTTTCTGAAACTCTTGTAGGACGTTGTCCTGGTTAATCACAATGTAGATGAGCTTGATCACAGTTGAGACGTTTGGGGTCAGATGATCTTCAAAGGCCTCCAGCATGGCAGCGATGGCGTCCGCAGCCTGAACTCCTCCACCACCTTTATGAATGAATGAACAGAATGCGATTAACATACCTTTAATAACAGTATGAGACGCCCTTCACATGCTGCATTTAAAACCTGTTTAAAGGCCCACTGAAGTGTCTTGGAACGCACAGCTTTGTTTGATGCGTTGACGTAATTTTCACTGAAACGGGAAGCTAAGGCGGGACATTGAACATAATATACCATATTTATAAAGACTTTGCCTTATTATGGGAGAATGTTGTGTTTTGCTTTTATGAAAGTCAAATTAAAGAAAAGATTTACTTCATTATAAATTTATTGATTCTTTTGGCAAAATTTCACATTCATAAGTCCAAATTTAGCACTAAAAACCCTAATTTTTTATTGTTTCTCCATGATGTTGTACATTATATTAATCTGATGTCTTGTTCCAACAACAAAAAGGCAATTCAAACTGTCAACATATGGTCTTCTTTCTTTTTGTAATGGTCCGTAAGCTTCCCCTGGCATAATTGTATTGTATTCTTTTTACGTGTTGTATTTTTGTATATTGTTATGTATATTTTGATTTAGTCATTTGTCATTTGTACTCTTTTTTGAAATTGAAATAAAAAAAAATATAAAAAAAAGGCGGGACATTGACATCCTCCCCCTTTTCAAATAGCCAATAGCGTTTAGTTTCCCTCACAGACTGACAGCACCATGGAAGCAAATCCGAGCGCTGATGATACGAAGTGTGAATAAATTGTTTTTCTCCGGTCAATTTCTTACCGAACCGAGGGAGTGGCTGAGAACGATGACGTTGAGGTCGAGCGCTAGTCGTGTGTCACGACCAAACGTTAGCGATTGGTTACGGCAGATCCAATAGTTTTAAACTTCAACAGAGTTCCCGTCTTCAAGCGAGTTAACGTTTGTCAATGGAGAGCGGCCAGACTCTCTGTACAAATGAAATGTACGAGAGTCTGGTAGGACCAGGCTAGAAGTCCGCAGTGATGTCATAAAAATGATCCATTTTAGCGTAAGTGAGAGACTGTAAGTTTTGAATGCTTATATCTCCTAAATGCGAATTTTGTTTTGGAACACACCAGCTTATTCCTAACCTTAAAGGAACACTACACTTTTTTAGTAAATAGGCTAATTTTACCGTTTTCGAATCCATTCAGCCGATCTCCGGGTCTGGCGGTAGTACTTTTAGCATAGCTTAGCATAGATCATTGAATCTGATTAGACCGTTAGCATCTCTCTCAAAAAAATGACCAAAGAGTTTCGATATTTTTCCTATTTAAAACTGGACTCTTCTGTAGTTACATCGTGAACTAAGACCGACGGAAAATGAAAAGTTGTGATTTTCTAGGTCGATATGGCTAGGAACTATCCTCTCATTCCTGCGTAATAATCAAGGAACTTTGCTGCCGTACCATGCGTGCAGCAGGCACAATGATATTACGCAGCGCCTGAAAATAGTCCCCAGCTAACTTCCAAGTTTCCCATGGCCAATGGTAATACATTTTGATTTCAGTGGGCCTTTAACAGCCGGCGCTCGTACCGGTGCCGACAGCAGGGAAGGAGAGCGTGGTGATCTGCTTCTCCTCGCAGCGCTCCAGGACCTTCTTCACGCGGGATCTGATCTCTGCCACCGTGTGCGGGCCCACCATGTGAATGATGACATCACACTGCAGGTTCCCACCGCTGGTCACGGCTGCGACGTCGTTCTGCAACGGACCTTCACAGATAAAGAACGTCAGATGCTTGTTTAAAGGTGCATTGTGTAATATTTAGGAGGATCTGTTGACAGAAATGCAATATATTATACATAACTATGTCTTCAGTGGTGTATAAAGACCTTATTTAATGGACCGTTATGTTTTTATGACCTTAGAATGTGCAATTCTGTCTACACACACCGCGGGTCTCCTTACATCGACGTGTTTCTACGGTGGCCCTGAACGGATAAACGCATTTTTGTGTTGTTCTTCGTGCAGAGAAGCTAGTTAAAGTCAGCGAATAAAACACTGAAACAATGATGAACAAGTTACAATAATATCGTTTTACTGAATAATTAAGTAAACATAATTTCTCAATTTATCTTTGTAAAGAATCCTCATTGCTTAACTAGCTACTCTCTGCTGTTTCAGATGACGACATCACTTCCTGTTGGCCACCGTAACTTCTGTTGGTTGCAATTCACAACATCACCACTCGATCTTTATTTCTGCTCAGTGTGTTTTGAGGACTTTTGGTGGAACCAACAAACTTCTTTATGATTGTAAAGTGTGTTTGTGCATCTTTCATCATAACTCTTGCTGTGATACTTTGTATCTAATGACTTTCAATCCATTTTTAATGTCTTGTGAGAATGACTAAAAGTATGTAAATAATTAAAACATTATGTGTCTGTAAGTCTGGTGGGATTAAATGATAGACACACGTGCGCGCACACACACACACACACACACACACACACACACACACACACACACACGGTGCAACAGCATTATGAGGACTCTCCATAGGCTTAATGGTTTTTATACTGTACAAACTGTATATTCTATCCCCTTACCCTGCCCCTATCCCTAAACCTGCCCATCACAGGAGACATTCTGCATTTTTACATTTTTAATAAAACATTGTTTTTTTATGTTTTTTAAGCTATTTGAATTATGAGGACTTTTGAAATGTCCTCATAAACCACCTATAAGTTGTAATACCAGTGTAATACACATGTCATTATACAAATTTCAACCCACACACACACACACACACACACACACACACACACACACACACACACACACACACACACACACACACGTTGATAAACAGAAAAATAACAGAACCGATGATGCAAACTTCATCAAATATGAGGCAAATTCAAATTCTACAGCTCTAAAAAAAAATAGTGTCATTATACAGCTCAATTCAGTTCAGTTCAATAACTGTAGTTCAATTAGAAACAAATGAGTTAAATTCAACTATAAGCATATCTTCAGAAAACGAGTGTCATTGCTCAGCACAATTCAGTGAACTCAGTTGAAGTCAGTGCAGCCAAATCATTAATATTACTTGATATTAATTGAAAAGTATTTGCACATTTCAGTTACGAATAAAATCGGGGTACTTTATTTAAAGCCTTTATATAAAAGTATTAATTATGCACCTTATAATACATGAATGAATAATTGTAACCACAGTTACAATACATGAAAACTTATCTATTCATTGATATGCATTTAGAAAGTATAATGCATTTAAACACGTCACTGTATGTGTGTGTGTGTGTGTGTGTGTGTGCGCACGTGTGCGTGTGTGCACGTGTGTCTATCATTTAATCCCACCAGACTTCCAGACACATAATAATTTAATTATGTACATACTTTTAGTCATTCTCACAAGACATCAAAAATGGATTGAAAGTTTCTCACTTCAATTAGTTTAACATTTCCAGTCCCTGTCATTCAGGATCAGCCGGCCCAATCACACCTGATATGCAGAACATCTCTTGCTCATGTGATTGATTATCATCCAGGTTTGATTATGTGGTGTGTGACGTTCTCTCACCGTGCTTTTGACACTCCTGCTTCACAGACGCTCCCGCTGCTTTAAATATGGCACCCGATACACCTGAAGAACAAGGTGAGACACACTGTTTAAAACACCATATTTCGGTGTAGGCTTTCATAGCCATTCAACCCATCGAACCCTGACCGCGCCAAAGAGAGTCGAGGACGATGACAGCAAATAGAGGAAATGTCAGAATTGTGAGATGCACTGCAATTATTTTCTTACTCAGTATTTTTGTTGTTTTCCCGTACAAATGACTAAAAAAAATTGCTTCTCAAGTAAATGGATTTTTATGATTTTTTCAGAAAACAAGAGAAAGTAAGTGTATACTTAAAACAAGAACAAATATCTGCCAATTGGGTCGGAAAAATGTTTCCCTTCGAATTAAGTTTATTTTTGTTCTTGTTTTAAGCATAATCTCAGTTAATTTGGATGATTTTTCAAAAAACAAGATTTAATATCTTCAGTAATTTTGTATCCCACAAAAAATGTATCTTGATTTAAGAATGTGTAGATATTAGTACTGGAAAACTAGACAAAATACTGAGGAAGAACATATTTTGTGGTGTAAAAAGTACAAATTTTCTATATTTTCTTTATTCCATGGTGTAACCAAGCTTCCATAATTATGAGAGAGAAGAGTCTGATATTTATTTAATTGAATTAATCTTATTATGTTTTAGGCTAAATATTTTATCCACAAGTGTAAATTTAGTAAGACTTCTGATTCTTCTACAAAGACAGCTGTGTAAATCATTTCAAAAGGTATATTATTTTCTTGCTCCCTGGCATATAAAAAAAAGAGAAAAAAACCTGAAAGATTTGTTTCTTATTCTATTATGAATTTATATTTTTAAACAATTTAAGTGAAGATTTAAATGAGTCATAATAAATGAAATATGCCTTGTTCTTTTGACATGTACGAGGTCTTTGTACCATTAAAACATCCTGCAAGTTTCATCGTTTACAACGACCTCCTCATTATAAACAACGCGTTTATTTATCAAGCTCCAAAAATGGCTCGTTTTGATATTATTTTAATGGCGTCCTGGATCATATGTTTGTTCGGAGCATTTAACTGGATTGTCTTGTAAACGAGGCACAGTGTAATAAAGAGTTGTGATGATCCGACAGCATCTGCATCACAAACCCAGTCGATCTATGGCTTATCTGAGATGTGTTCATGTAAAAGTGTTGCGTATTTTGAGTTATATGTGATCATACAGACCTCCGCTCAGGCTCATGTCTCTGTCGGTGGTGTTTACGATCCCTCGGACAGTTTCTGTAGTGATGTCCCCTTTCTTTACCTCAATTCTGACGCTTCCGATTTTGACTATAGAGGACAAGAAAGATTTAAAATATTCACTCCTGGAAATGCCTATTACATTGAAACCATATCTATTTGCTAAATAAGCATGAGGTTGTCAAAACCTTGATTTTCGGGCATCTTATTGCATGCAGGCTGCAGGAAAACAAATTGAACACATTTAATATGATGAAAAACCAAATGTGGAAACTATTTTTGTTAATGCATTAGTATTCACCTTGTTCCACACTTTAAAGTATTCACGAAAGTCGTCATAGGTCTCCTGATCCTGATCGAATGCCACTATAGTGATGCTCCTGAAGCAGGAGGAGTTCGGCTCCTTCAGATGTTTCTCGATTGCAGTGAGAATGGCTTTGATGGATTCCTTCGGTTCAAAGCCGCCTCGTCCTGCGGACCACAAGATCATTGCTCAGGACTTCATATTTCTCATGGAAGCCCATTTCCGGCACATACGGAAAAAATACATGCTTTCATAAATTAATATTACTATGTAAATTACATATGTCAATAATCTCCAATGTAATATAAAGGTTGTCAGACAAAGATTGTTAAGTAAATATGAAGATCAATGGAAACTTAGAAATGATGTCTAGTTTAAGAATGATTATGTTACAGAAGCTTATATTTTCCTTAATCTAAAGAGAACACCTGAACATTTACACTACCGTTCAAAAGTTTGGGGTCAATTTGTTTTTTTTTGTTTTTTTTTTTTTAAAGAAATTAATACTTTTCTTCAGAAAGGACGCATGAAATTGATATAAAGTGACATTAAAGACATTTATAATAATGCAAAATATTTGTTTTTTAATGAAATGCTTTTCTCTTGAACTTTCAAAGAATCCTGAAAAAAATGAATCACTGCACAAAAATATGAAGCAGCACAACTGTTGTCAACTGTGATAATAATCATAAATGTTTCTTGAGCATCAGATCATCATATTAGAGTGATTTCTGAAGGATCATGTGACACTGAAGACTGGAGTAATGATGCTGAAAATACAGCTTTGATCACAGGAATAAATTACATTTTAAAATATATTCACATAGAAAACAGCTGTTTTACATTGAAATAATATTTAACAATATTACTGGGTTTGTTTTGTATTTTTAATCAAATAAATGCAGCCTTGGTGAGCAGAAGAGACTTCTTTTAAAAACATAAAAAATCTTACCGACCCCAAACTTTTGAACGGTAGTGTACGTTTGTGTGAATTCTGTGATCTCCAGGTTGTGGAAGATGAATTTCACTTTGTTTTTTATTGTCCTTTATATTGTGATTTAAGGAACTCTCTTTTTGAATCAATTCAGTTAAAAAAATCATGATATATTTTGGAAATATGAAGGGGAGATTTTGTGCTGGCTGTTTGAAAATGATGTTTTTGCTTTGGGAAATGTATAGAAAAGGCCTGGTTCCTGCGGCAAAGTATTTTGTATCCCATATGAAAAGCCATCTCTATTTGTATGTGTACTTATTTTTAGTGGTTTAGTTATGCTATGTTGGGTTTGTGTTATGTCACGTGGCTACTTGGAGACATTTGTGAAATTGTTACTATAGTGTCTAATAAGCCCATGAGGGCTGGGCACCATGGTGTTTGACACTTAAATAAACCAATCAATTATGACATTTAAAATATCATTAGTCATAATTACAAAAATAAAAACTATGTAGTATGTCATAATTTTGACTTTTTATCTCAATTTTTACTTAGTACATCATTATGACATATTTTTATCTTCATCATGATGACTTTGTCAATTTTAACTTTTTGTCATAATTCTGACTATCATGAGACAAACAGTTAAAATTGCTGACTTATTACAGTACAATTATGACTTAATATGTCTTAATTTTGACCACCATAATTATGACGTTTTATGTCAGCTTTTGTTTGTCTTCATTTTGACTTTTTATCTCATAATTAATATTTAGCATGCCATAATTATGACTTTAGATCTCATAATGACAAGTCATAATTTTAACTGTCATTGTTTCAACTTTTTATCTCGAAATTACAGTATGAAAGCATGTCATTTTTATGATTTCTTTCATAATTTTGAGATAAAAGTAAAAATTATGACTCACTAGCATGACTTTTTATGTCAGTTTTGACTGAGTATGTCATAATTTTGACTTTTTACAATAATTTTGAATTTTAAAAGTAAAAATTATGACTTAGTTTTTATCTCATAATCGTAACTTAGTATGTCATACTTTGACTTTTTATCTCATAACCATGACAGTCATAATTATGACATTTTGACAATTATGAGATAAAAAGTCAAAATTATAACTTTGTACATCATAATGTCAATTAGTACACTTTAATATGTCATAATTTTAACTTTTTATGACATAATCATGCATTTTTTTGTCATAATGATGATCTACCAAAGCATGATTTTTTTCCCTTACGTGGCAGAAATGGGCTTCCATAATTGCGCTAAAAAAGAATATTTGTAAATATCAAACATTATGGTTTTGTCATGCCTGTTCCAATGGCAGGAATGGCCAGAGTTGTGGCCATTTTTCCCTCACAGAGGTTCAAAACCTTTCCCAGAGAGGCTGTGATGTCTGCGATGTTCTCCGGCCCGACCATCTGAGCGATACTCTTACAGTGAAGCGCTCCAGCGCTCGTCATCACTGCTGAACCTGCGTTCAGAGGAGCTACAAACACACGTCTGAATGAAGCACTCAGCAATACAAGCATTATATTGTTGAGTTGCCTTGGCTTTTGGCTTGCTTAGTTGGAGACATTTACTATTCAGCAATATTACTGATCTGCCTTAAGGTGGACGATGATGCAATTTTCTTCTAGAAACAAACTTTGTTGTATTATTTTCATGTTATCAGTGTGAAGCTGCTTTGATACAATCTGTACTGTAAAAAGCGCTGTGTAAATAAAGGACTTGACTATTCAGTGCCATTATGATAATACCTTGCTTTTTGCACTCATCAACAACAGATTTTCCAGCAGCTTTTAAGATGGCACCAGAAACGCCTGTAAAATGATGATGATTAGATGGAAACAAGACTGGAAAACACTGCATGAAAGGTAAAAGCGTGATGATGATGATGATGCAAGTCTGTTTAGTATTGATGCTATAGCAAAGAAACACTCACCGGTGTTAAGATCTAAACTTTTGTTGGTTGAATTCACTATGACATCCACCGTTTCTTTGGTGATGTCACCCTTTTTGAGGCATATTGGCACACCATTGATCCGCACTGATTGAATTCCCAGTCATGTGAAAAGAAAAGTACATAAGCAATTCCAGGAGTAGTGAAATTACATTTACATTTATGCATTCGGCAGATGCTTTTATCCAAAGCGTTCAAGGTATACATTGTATTAGTTCCTGCAATCATGACCTTGATGTTACTTTTTGAGATACAGGAAGGCATAAAAATAAAAAATGATGGAACCTCTTTTGTCTGATCCGTATTTATGCTTCCGGGATTGAAGGGGGATTTTTGTTGACAGGTCAGGAAATCCCTGTTAATAATAAAATATAGGTGATCAATAAAAAAAAGATGCACTGCAAAAAAAAAATATATTTTTGTCTTGTTTTCCTGGATTAAACCCATACTGAGTTTGTATATTTCCATAAAGTGGCAACTGGAATGGGATAAATGTGTCCATAGCAAATCATATGAAGTGAATCCAGTTATAAATAAAAGTCCAAACTATTGTTTACATTTAGAAAATAGAAATGACCATTCATGCCAGATGTCGCATTGGTCACACAAGACTCACCCATGTATATTATTGAAAGCCGTTATAAGATTTTATAAGTCTTTCTTGCATATTTTATTGGAATTTCCTTCTTTAAATGATATTAGGCTATTTTTATTTTCAGAAAGTACATTAATGGACATTTTTAAAAAGGTTTCTCCAGGCAAAATATTAGAATTTTTATTGAATATCAAATTGAAATATGTTTATAATTATTAAATTGTATTACTTTAGAGTTTGCCTTGAATATATCCTTTGATGATGATACGGCGTAAAATGATGAATAAATAAATATTGTTTTCCAGTACAAATATCCAAACTTTCTTAAATCAAAATACATTTACGTGAGATGCAAAATGACTGAAGATATTAAGTCTTGTTTACTTAAATAATAATCATCAAAATGATGTTTTTTGAGCTTAAAACAATAACAAATATCTGCCAATGGTAAAATAATTTTGTTTTCACTTTAAATTAAGTTTATTTTCTGACTTCAGATATTTGTTCTTGTTTCAAGCATGAACTCACTTAATATCTTCAGTAAATGTATCTTGATTTAAGAATGTTTAAAACAAGACAAAAACACTGAGGAAGAACTATTTCTTTGCAGTGTTGTTAAACATTTGTGACCCTGGACCACATAACCAGTTTTTGGACATTGAGATTTATACATCACATGAAAGCTGAATAATTAAGCTTTCCATTGATGTGTGGTTTGTTAGGATATGACAATATTTGGCCGAGATACAAATATTTAAAATCTGGAATCTGAGGGTGCAAAAAAAATGAAACATTGAGAAAATCGCCTTTAAAGTTGTGCATTTATGTTCACGATTGTGCTGAATTCACTCACAAAAATCAAAGTTTTATATATTTACAGTATCAAATTTACAAAATATCTTCATGGATCATGATCTTTACTCAATATCCTCATGATTTTTTGGTATAATCGATAATTTTGACCCATACAATGTATTGTTGGCTTTTGCCACAAATATCCCGTGCGACTCGTGACTGGTTTTGTGGTCCAGGGTCACATTTAAGGTTTGTAAAGGGGATCATACTAGTTCCTGGATCAGAGCGTTGTACTCCTCAACAATCTTCTCATCTGAATCCACAACACTGATATTTCTAATGTTTTTATGTGAATTTTGATGCTCGGAGCAGAACTGCAGCACGGCTGCTCGGATCGCCATGCAACTTTCTTTGACGGAGAATCCAAAGGTTTCACAACCGATTGCTGGCATTGCAATGGAAACGCATCCCTTTCCCTCGGCTTTCAGGAGAGCGTTTCTCACGGACGACTGAAGGTAAACTAGATCCAGCACTTGATCTTTCTGCGGAAGCACGGCGTAAACGAGCATCTCGGAGTTGAGTTTTCCAGCATCGCTGACCAGCACATCTCCAGGTAAAAGACACTGCTTTTCCTTCTTGGGAATTTCACACACTTCTAAAATCTTGTCGCCTCCAAACTTGAGAAAGCGCTGAGCCACGGGGTGATTAAAATCTAGATTTCCACTCATCGTACACATCAGAGCGTCGGCTGTAAAATGGTGCAGGTCTCCTTCAATGATGCTCAGAGTCACGAAATCGCCTATTTTGTGTGTGTAGCTCTTCCGAAGAGCAACTGTGTGTTCCTGTGATAAATACAGGTTGCACTGCTTCTCTCTGGCTTTTGTCTTCACGTTGTCTTCGTGCTTTTCCAGAACCTTGGCTTCTCCTGCTTTGCGATACTCATGCTTCTCCACGACAATGCATGACAGCTTGTGCTGTACGACATCCACGGCATCTTTAATCTTGTCTTTAGGCGCTGTGACCTTCAAACAAGGAGATTTTGAGGCTTTGTAAGCAAGTATCGAAGCGCCAAGACGCTTGAGTTCAGGGAGATCGGACAGATTCAGGCAGGAGTCCACGAACTCGACCTCTCGCACAGATTTAAGAGGAACGCTTTCAGTCGTTGGTTCCTTGTTCTCTAGATATCTCCTCACTTTTCCTGTAACAACCGCAACTGCGTTAGAAAGCCCGCATATTACAACATGCATGTTTGATTGTGCGATCCTGATGTCGTTCTTGATTTCATCTTGAAGATTCCTGAGGAAGCGTGTTAAAGCGTCACCGGTCTGATTGGGAGAAATCTGTATAACCTCCTCTTTGAGAATCTCACAGATTTTGTCTACAGCTCCCTTCAGGTTTTCCTTCTCAACCAAGATCCCAAAAAAATCCTTTCGGTTTAGGAATCTAGCTGGAATGTGGTTGTCCTGCTCAAACTTTTGAAGATCCAGCGACTTAAGAAAGTCAATCAGATGAGAAGAAAGCTTCATCTGGTGCGTGATAATGTTCTTCTGTGCATTTCTAATGAGCATCTCCACTGAATGAACGTTCTCCTTCAAACCTTTGAGGGAAATAATATGCTGTTTCTCATCATGGGATAAGCTCACCTGCCCTAGTTTGGACTGCACGCGCTCTTTTATTAGATCAAATGTCTCTCTGTGGTCTAGTTGAATTGTGGCTTCGATTGTGTTTCTTTCCGCTTCAACCTCAACAACAGCGTTCTTCAGGAGAATCCTGATTTTATCCGAAAGGATCCTGACTTGCTCTTTCACTCCAGAAATTACAACTTTAGAGTTGCGCTCCTGAAAGGAGAGCGCTGTATCATCCGTCACGAGAACGTCACAGTCCTTTTTAACTTTCCTCCAGACGTCCTCCTCTACTTTCAGCTCTTCTGTGTCGTATCCGCTCAAAAACGACTGCACTCCTCTCTTTATCTTGGTTTCCCACGTTGGTGCGATTTGCAGCGCGGTCAGAGACTCTTTATTGACGTCCATCTCTAGTATGATTTCACTTGCTAATGCAGTGCTGTCAATTAAAACTTTGGCATGAAGCAGTTTGGCATCGCTCTCCAGTTGTTTTCTACATCGCTTATTGGTTTCAAAGAATAGGAGTAGATCTTCGCTGACAGAAATGTTGACTTTTGTGGTGGCGTCAGTCAGGGTGGGTTTTTCTCCTGTTAAAGCCTTTTGCAAACTTGAGTAAAACAGTGTAGCGTGAACATCTGTGCCGCAAACACTGTGTTTTTGTTCCACCACTGCATGTGCATCTATTAAAATAGAAGAGACAGTCAAATTATTCAGTAACACTTTACAATAAGGTTCATTAGTTAACAACGAGCAATACATTTGGTACAGTATTTATACATCTTTGTTAATGTTAGTTAACAAATATCTGCCAATTTGGTCAGAAAAATCTTGTTTTCCCTTTAAATTAAGATTATTTTTCTAACCCCATTTGCAGATATTTGTTCTTGTTTTAAGCATAAACTCATTTCATTTTGATACATTCTTCAGAAAACAAGACTTAATATCTTATGTCATTTTGCTTGTAGCTTGATTTAAGAGTGTTTAGATATTTGTACTGGAATACAAGATAGAAATATTTTAAGTCGATTTTTTTTATTGATGAATACTTGGATTTAGATTTATCGTCCAATATATTGGTTATTGGCTTTCAAATATAAAGAATTACTGTATTGGTATCGGCCAAAATGTTCATATTATATTTTATTTATTTATTTTTTTAGGGATGCACCGATATGAACATTTTGGCCGATACCAATACAGTAATCCTTTATATGTGAAAGCCGATAACCGATATGCTGGCCAATAAATCTAAATCCAAGTTTTTAAATATTTTTTGAAAGCCTGATTAAAAAAAACAAAAGTCTCACCATTAAAATCCATGTTCCAAGCACACAATTTAATGATGTTCTTATATAGTTAATTTTATAGCATACATGACAGATTTGCAAAGGACATGTTGCACTTTACTGTATTTTTGAAGTGATTCCAATCATATGCACAATGTGCATCTGTATCTCAGCTGAAAGAAATAATCCATTATTTATTGACTTTAATACATATATAATAATATAATATATCAGCCAAATTTTTTTATTTGGACCGATAACAATAACTTTAAAATGAACATATATCGGCCTATACCGATAAGTTGGCCGATATATTGTGCATCCCTATATATTTTTGCGGTGTACTGTGTTATATTTGCGAATATTTCATTATTGCAGCTAATCTGAAAACCTACCATCACAGTTTCTAAAGGTGATGATCGCGCTCGTTCGTCTGTTGATCCATGTGAAGTTCTTGATATCTCCTCCTCTGCTCTTCTTCTTGTTGCTGAAGTAAAGGGTGAGAATATCTTCACTGGTCTTCTCCAGATCTCCCTGGACCAGGAGCGAGTCCGTGTGCTCCATACGCGTCACTCCGATGTCTCGGCCCTGCAGTTGCTTTGAGGTGCATTTTCTTATAAATGATTTCACATCTGTTGATAAAATGAAAAAGGAAGAAACATTATCTAGGCTGCATGCTCTTCTGAAATGTTCACAGAATTGAGTGTGTCGGCATTCACTCAATATTAGTTCTTATTTGAATGTTGACCACAGCCAGCAGTCATTCATTTTCTCCAGTTATAGATGTCACTCTTATAAATAAAGGTTACGAGAGTGTTTTTTTTTCCACTGCAGTGCCATAGAAGAGATATTTTTGGTGCCCCAAAGAATCTTTCAGTGATCATTTTTCATTTCTTAAAATACATTTTTTTTTCTTCGTGTGAAGAACACTTTAATAATCTAAAGCCGTGTTTCCCAGCCTTTTTTCAGTCAGGCACCCTTTGAAAATTAAAAAGAAATGTGTGGCACCAACACTATGTTGTCATGATACTACTTTGATACTATGTTTTCAATATCACAGGTAAGAACCACGTATATACGCTTGGTCATATAGATATTTTTAATATTATATTTTTTTTGTCCATCCATTTTAAGTCTAGGAAATCATTAATTTCTTCTGAAGAGATCATTTTACATGATGACATATTTAATTAAGCCTTTTATTCATAAATAAACTTTGCTCAATTACCATTGCAAATCTCACCATAAATGTTTGCTCAGTCAGTGTGTGTGTTTTTATATTGGGATAATTTTGTTATAATTGCACAAGATGTGCACTTGTTTTTAATATATTTTATAATTTAATAATTTCACAGTTAATATCCAAATTCACGTAGAAACAACATAAAGACAGTATATTTTAAATAATTGTTTAATGGCATCTTTTTTTTAATGAAGGCCAGTACGCTGATACCAATACTTCTACTGATGTCTTCAATTATTTAATTTTTTAAAAATTTACTTATCGCCATTCAACACTACAGTATAATTGAAAGCTATCAATTTTAAAATGTATTAGGCTTTAAAAAAATATAACAACTTTTAATATAATATAACAACGGTTGGGAAAACGCTGATCTAAAGAACCTTTTTACACTATAAAGAACCTTTTGTGCATTGTGAATATTAATGACTGCTCAGATTCTGACTTCATTTCCATGTAACAGTGTATTGTAAACGTAGTAGACCCCAAAGACAAAAGAAAATAAGCAGACGTCCAAGAAACAGGACAAAACATTGCAGAGAGTGATAACAGACGCCCAAAGTGCAATGACTTCCAAACCCACCAATATCTTGTTTGAAGGTGACAACAATCCTATCCTCATCATCAAGTGTCTCCCAAGAGTATTCTGTCGTCTTGCTACAGCTGCCAATGAACACTGAGATTTTCTTGCAGTCTGTGTCGCCATCAAACCCCGTCAAGATGAAGCGACGGGGGTCTGACTTCTCTCCCAGACTTCCTTCATTATACACTTGTAAAGATACACCAATATCATGTTCTTCCTTGCCAAAAATCTCCTTGAAGTCTGAGAAAAGGGTCAACATTAGGTTAATTTTGATCTCAAAGATGACAACTAATCATCATGATTTGCTTTTTTAATGTTCTTTAAGGTAAGCTCTAACTGAGCTAGTGCTAGTTGTCTAATGATAGGTTCTATGACACAGAATTAGGACCACATGATGTGTAAGTGATGCACTAAAAATAGACTTGCAAAACTTGTTTCATGTTACATTATGAGAGGCTCGTAAACAAACTCCCAGTGCAATTTTGGTCTTAAATCATACCTGACTGGCTGTAGAGTTTCAGGATCCAGCTGTTATTTCTGTGCTTTGCTAGCTCAAATTGCTCTGTAAATTGCTCAAAATACATCTGCAGTGTTTCCTTATCAACCGAAGTTAATGAAGGGGTGGTAATTAGAAGATCTGGTATTTGTGAATCCTCCTCATTGTCTGTATTATGACAAATATATACATGTGACCAAAGTGTCATTGTTAATGTTTTGAAATCTGTGGATATTTTTAAACACTAAAAGTAAAAGCATTATAGTCAAACCTTTATGATCTTTGATTTCTGTTGCAGGCTGTCTTACTGCAGAGACCTTTGTACAATAAGGAGGAAGTGTGTGAGTATATGAACATTCATCTGACCTAGTTTTAAATTACAGTAATGTGTCACTCCTTCACTGAATTACATATTTAGGGGTGTAACAATATACTGTGTCACGATACATCGCAATACAAAAATGCATCAATAAGTATCGTGGATAGTGACAATCTGTATTGTGTATAATTCACCCTGTGTGAGATTTTCTTTTACATTTACAGAGTTTTAGTGTCAGTACTACATTAAACTACTATAATTTTGAATATAATGTATAATAATGCAATGTGGGAATATTTGTGTGTCCTGATAATGCCAAATGTCTTGTTACCAGTAAAAAGTGGGTTACATTATTTTAAATATATCTAGTCGTGAAACAATGCAAGCATATTCGTCTAAAATAATTCTGTTTTAGAATCATGAATATTGATATTCTGGTGTCTCTATTTTCCTGCATTGGGTTTCCAGCACCAAGTCCAAGCCTTTTCATTTACACACACAATGTAATATCAAATTTATCATTTTAATCAACTTTGTATCCTAACTGTATTTCTCTTATGTTTCTTTGATATTTTAAATGCTTAAATGCTTGAGTGTTGCGTAAATGTCCCGTTGCTTCCTTGTCTTTCAAAAGAGGCATGAATCATGATATGTTTTTAAAGGACAACTCCGGCGCAAAATGAACCTTTGGTCTAATTACACATTGGTACATAGTCAACCGTTCTCTGAGATTTGTTTTCATGATTATCGAATGTAAAGAGTTTTATCTCTAAAAACTGTATGAGATTCCAAGACAGTCCAGCGCACTCGGCTCGGCGTTCATGATTCGACTGGTTGAGACTGTTTTCCAAAGATGGCTCCTGCCTGTATACGCGAAGTGTACTGTCTTTATAAAATCTCTTCTTATTAAACTGTCTGTACACTTACAACGTTCTCAATGCTTCAGTTTGCATGTAGGGACCCTCATTATGCTACCGCTTTAGTGTTGGCTATTTTGAGCCTTGTTAGTGGTAGCGATTTTTAGTTTCATTAATCTATGCCCTATATACTAGCGTTATAAGCTAAACAGTTTTTAGAGATAAAGCTCTTTACATTCGATAATCATGAAAACAAATCTCAGAGAACAGTTGACTATGTACCAATGTGTAATTAGACCAAAGGTTCATTTTGCGCCAGAGTTGTTCTTTAAACTTGTAGTCTAATATGTGAGTCTAAATCGCATCATATAGCTTCTGGAGTGCATCAGGGCTCAGTGCTTGGACCACTTCTCTTCTTCATCTACATGTCATCACTGTCATTCAGAAACATGGTTTTTCATATCATTGCTACACTAACACTCTACCTCTCATTCCAGCCAGAATTACTATTCCATATATCTATTTAAAAAAAATAAAAAGACTAATTGGGACTAGTCACAGCACTTGCATTGTTGCCCTTGGTTTGATTGCTTCTATTGCTCTGCTCAATTGTAAGTCTTTGGATAAAAGTGTCTGCTAAATGATTAAATGTAATACAAATGTATTAACGATAATAATTCATAAATAATAACAGACAACAGAATCACCTGGTTTGCAGGAGCGTGCAGTGACTTGAGGAGAGCGATTGTCTCCAGCTTGGGCTTTGGCAGAACTAGTGGTTTGATCTTTTTGCTTTTCGTGTCTTCTGGTAGTTTCACTGTCACTTCAACTGCTCCCTTAGATTTGAAATCAACTTTATGGATTCTTTTGTCAAGCACCTTCTTCAAATCTGGAAAACAGGGGAATGCTCTGTAAAACTCTTCCATTTCTATTCCAACTATTTCAGTTCTTTTTTAATCATGTATGTTATGTAACGTTGTGGAAGGTTTGTTTTGAGCTGGAAGCTGGAGGGTTGTTTGCGGCACTGAATAAAAAATATATAATTGTGACTTTTTATCTCACAATTCTTACTCTTTTCTAACAATTGTGTGTTTTTATCTCACAATTCTAAATTCTAAATCTCAGAATTCTGATATTTTTCCTCAGAATTGTGAGTTTATTTAGCATTCATAAGAAATATAAAGAAAATCCTCTATGTAACATAAAAAAGAAGGAACATTCTTAATCCAATCCCACAATATTTCCCCCTTTCCCTCATTGCTGCTTTGGCATACAAAAACGAGCCTACATTTCAGATTATGGGGAGGACTTCGGTTTGGGGAAATTCCACTCAAAAAGAAACAAATCATTTAAAATCATGAGGCAGCTCTACAACAAATACTACTTATCAATCAGTTTGACTGAATAAAGTACAAATTTCCTTCATTTACTATTTTCAGATAAGCCTACATAGTCTTAGGAGAATAACTGATACTTGGTGTTTAAAAATGTGACGTGACAAGCTGCATTCTTTCTCTCCTTCCTTTCCGCTCTTACAATGAAACAAATACAACATAACCTGCGCGTTTGAGGCTCGATTTAATTATCTGGAATGCACTAAGAATCTCTCGTTTTTATGCCCAAATGAGTAGAATAATTTTATATCATTGTAGGCTACCCAGTTTTTGAAAATGCTTATAGAGCGAAACTTTCGCTGATAGTTTATAAGTTTACCGGAAGTTACTCACATTATTCGGGCAAAGCGTTATTGGTGTATAAAGGAGGATAGGTAGGCCTGTATGCAATGACAGTTACAAATAATAATAATAATAATAATAAAGTGCAATACAATAAAAATAAGGAAACAAATATAGAGATAGATTACAAATAAATAAAAACATAAAATAAATACATGAATAAACCATTAATGCGAGTTTATAATATTTCGTAGGCTAATTCAGAATTTTCTCAGAATAGTGTAGCCTAACCTATTGTAGAAAAGTCAGAATTGTGAGATAAACCATGATGACAATTAGGCCTTTATAGTTTATTTTATTTTCCGTGGAGGAAATAATTAAGCTTCCAGTTCAGTAAATAAGCTTCCTTAAAGTAGGCTATTAATTTAGTCTCTATTCTAATGTGTTAAACTATCAATTAGGATGTTGCAATACTCACCTTCTTCCCTCATATAAATCAGAAGCGCTTTTCGTTTGTCATCTTTATGTTCTCGAATCTGCTCGATCTCTCCTCCTGATCTTCTTTTGTTTTTAAAATAAAGCTCAACTTTTGATTTCACACGGTCGAAATCATCCGGCAAACCCTCGAGAATCAGACTTCTCTCTTCCATCGTTGCGCTCCAGAAGCAGGCCTAACTTTCTCCTAAAGTCGCAAAACTGAGACAAAACACTCATAAGTGACTGTCAGGCATATTGTCACACGACGATACTCACAGAAAATCATATAAATGAAGGAATCAAGGCGCATCGATTTGATTCAACCTGCATACTTTCGCTTTTATTTCAGGATTCGCTCACGTGACTTCTGATCAATACGAGGCAAGTTCGTGATCAGGAAGTTGGGAGGTAAATAATATGTGGTGAATAATATTCACTGAATATATATCTGATAATTTAGTCATTGGACAAGCATTTGGAGGTTTGATTCGTCTCTTATTTTTTTCTCAGATACTTTCGATTTCGCTTGAGACATGTCTGACAACGCTGGGGACGGAGTAAACGTCGATGTGAGTTATACGTCCGTTTCACACACTTTTTAGGTTTCTATGTGATTTCAGTTTAATATTTTATAATGCTTTAGTGAAAAACTTGTCTAAAATCGTGTTCAAAACGAACAGCTTCGCAGCCTGGACGACGAGATGATCGCTGCTGAGGCGGAGCTACAGAAATACAAGGTTAAAAACACAAATTTCATGAACAATTCATCATAAATGATCAATATACAACATTTTCAATATTAATTATCTCCACACAGCATCTCCTTGAGTCTGCTGATAATGAAAGATCCAGATTGCTGCTGGACAAAGCTGAAGCTGACGACGAAAAGAAAAAAGCTGAGGCAGAGCTTAAGGCATTCATGGATTCTGAAGAAAAACAGACGGACAAATTTAAGAGAGATTTTCAAGAAGTACAGGTGAATTTCGAGGCTAGCCATTAACATGGACCTTTCTCAGAACTTAGGGTAACATGGGGGAAGATGCCTCCCTCAAGAACAATGTGCATTTACTTTTAAACAGCAACACATTTAGATATAAGTTTTGCATGTGCAGGATGGTGATGCATCACAGTTATTAAAGGAAACAAATATAAATAGAAACATTGCTAATTTAGCCTAGTTTTTATAGAACAAAATGTCAAATATTAAAAGAGGTAAGCCTGCCCCTACTGGATACAATTTTGCACAATGTATAAATTACTTTTGTAACATTCTTATTAATATTTATATATTTTTAAAGTGTACTTATTGTAAAATTCTGAATCAGCTACTCTATTTAAAGTTTTATTTTGACAATTTATTTTAACAATTGAATGACCAATGACAGACAAAGCAGAATGCCAGAAAAAGAGATGTATCTAAGAAAGATAAAAATCTATGACTTATATACAGGCATATGAAATTTACATATTTAATTGTCTATATTTTAATCAAAGATATGTCATAATAGAAACACTGTGAGATCTAAATAAAAATTTTCACTTAATTAACCTATAGGTTTTAATGAAAGATGTAAATGAAGATGTCTAAAATGTACATATAGTTTATAGAAATGCTGAATAATAACACCATTAATTACAATAAGTATTAAATTGAAAAATAATAACATTAGGAACAACCTGTTGCCTTCTGTGCCAATTCTGGATGACCCATCTTACCCCCTAAGGGCCTAATTTTATCTCTACTTCAAACTAAAAACTATAACTTTTACTCCACAGATCTATAAACATTAATATGTCCTCAAATCCCTCATTAACAAATAGACAAAAACTTTGACATTCAACATAATACAATGTCATAAAACACTATTTTCCAGTTTCAGCTGACTAAATCTCACAAATGTTGATATTCAGATGAAATGTCAAAATTTAAAATAGTGTTGACATTCATCAAAAGTGATAATAAAACAAAAGTGAGGAGAAAAAATAAAGTAGGTGGGTGGCTCATCTTGCCCCGGGGGTCATCTTCCCTCATGTTACCACACTTGGCTAGTCTGGGTTTCCCCATGCTGCCTTCCCGCAGCGCGATTTTATTCACGCTGAAAGGCAGTATGGATACCATGGGCCAGATTTTCACCTCATTTAGGGAACCAATCACAGAACGGGGAGGGAGCAAGACGATGACGACATCTATGCGACACACCGAAGCAGTTTGTTTATTTCTATGGATTCAACATGGCAGCAGACGCGAAGCTATCGCATGTATATCTTGCACAAACGGCAATAGTCGCTGAACGTCATTGTTTATACAAAAATATCGTACCCATTGTCTTCTTCCTTGTCTAATTTCTGTCGCTCTACATACGTCATCTGGTATAATTGAAACGATTGCCTATGAGCTACGTACAGGCGCATTTGACAGACATGCTTAGCACCCAATAAACGGCGCCGGGCAATCGTAAACCACGCCTCAAATATGAGAAAATGTACATGTGGTTCCCAGACCCAAGTCTCACCGAGAATTGGGTCTGGCGTTAGCCAGGCTACAACTTGGCAAGGTTCTCTCAAAGTTTGGAACCAACATTCTTCCAGTAACATTAACAGAACGTTCGTTCAGAATTATCTGGCCTTTAAAAATGTTATTTAAATGTTAGCACAAAAACATTATTTAACTATACATCATTTATGGAACCTTCTTTTTTTTCCCCCTTAAACGTCTTAGTTGGACATTCGTCTAATGTTTTTTTAAATGTTGCTTGTTTCAGAATGTTCAGAGAATGTTTAGAAGTAACATTCCCATGATGTATGCAAAATTCTAAAATGAAATGTTCCTGTTAAAGAAGAGCAACAACAAGAAACATTTTTAAAACTGGATGTTTTGATTGTTCAGGGATCATTCAGAAATGAAGTTTTGAAGAGAATGTGTGTTTATCCTTCTTCATTTCAGGAGGAGATGAAGAGTCTTGATCGGGTCAATCAGGATCTGAAGAGAGAACTTGATGATTTTCGAAAGAAACTTCAACTCAAGAGGGACGAAAATGACTCTCTGCAACGCAAATTCAAGGTTAACCTGTGTTCCCTAGATGGGATTATAACATTTTGATCATTTAAAGAACCCTTTTCCACTATAACGAACCTTAGTTGTTCCATGGATGTTTAAGGGATACTCCACCGGTTTTTCATATTAAACTATGTTATTCCCTTAACTAAGACGAGTTGATACACCTCTCTCGTCTCAGTGCGTGCACTATATCGCTCTGTATTGCCGCAAAACTATGTTAGCACTTAGCTTAGCCCAGTGCATTAAATATGGGCCAAAAAGAGAAGCGACCAAACACCTCCTCGTTTTCCCTATTTAAACACAGTTACTCGAGTAGTGTAACTCGACCTAGGCTGGTGACACAAAATAAAACGTTGTGTTTTTCTAAGCGTTTAAAATTGATGACTATATTGTATGGCTACCATTGCAAATGATCTCTTGCAGTTAGCTAATAGCACAGGTGGTAAAAGTCACGTTGGTTGTATTGACGGAAATGAGGGGGAGGGGGAGAGGAAGCGGGAGCCGGTAAGAGGACTTTTCACGAGAGAAGATATTATTGCGCAAAGTCGAACTGCTCAAAAGCACTTGCTATGGTATTCCGCCATACAATATAGTCATCAATTTTAAACGCTTAGAAAAACACAACGTTTAATTTTGTGTCACCAGCCTAGGTCGAGTTACACTACTATAGTGCACGCACTGAGACGAGAGAGGTGTATCAACTCGTCTTAGTTAAGGGAATAACATAGTTTAATATGAAAAACCAGTGGAGTATCCCTTTAAAGGTTCTTCATGGAACCATCGATGCCAATAAAGAACCTTTATTTTTTGAGTGTAGTGATAAATGTAGATGCCATGTCACATCTTTCTGTAATAAATTGTTTTAGGCGTAAAGGGTTAGTTCACCCAAAAATTAAAATTCTGTCAGTAATTACTCGCCCTCATGTTGTTCAAACCCCGTAAGACTTTCGTTCATCTTCGGAACACAAATGAAGATATTTGTGATTAAATCTGAGAGCTGGATCACTCCTCCATAGGCTTCTATGGGATTGAAACTTGCCGCCCCCGAAAAGTTTGAAAAAACATCGTTAAAATAGTCCGAGTGACTACAGTGGCTCAATCTTAAGTTTATCAAGCGACGAGAATACTTTTTGTGCGGAAAAAAACAAACAAAAATAACGACTTTATTCAACTCTTCATTTCCTTCTCTGTGGGCCTCGAGTGAGTTGATGTAGTGTAACAGCGCAGCGCTTCTTCACACACATGACCAGCGTCGGCCAATAGTGCGCCTGCGTGTGACAGAAGCAGATGCGCTGCGCTGTTACACTACATGAACTCACTCGAGGTATTTTTTATATTATTCCTGTGTTTTGTGAAAGTTTTTGTTCATCATAAAAGTTGTGTTAGGAATGGCACACTATACACTACACACTTATACAATGCTCTATGTACTAGTTTTTTTTTTAATTGGACATTTATGTGATTAAAGTCGAGTTGAATAGTCGCAGATTATGTAAATAATGAAGAAATAAGCCTGAACTTGAAGTGACCGGCAGAATTAAATTGCCTAGAAGCCTATGGAGGAGTGATCCAGCTCTCAGATTTAATCAAAGATATCTTAATTTGTGCTCCGAAGATGAACGAAGGTCTTACGGGTTGGAACAACATGAGGGTGAGTAATTACTGACAGAATCTTCATTTTTGGGTGAACTATCCCTTTAAACTCAAAGCGTGCTCAACACAGATATAGTCCTTTCCTAAAATCTAAGGTGATGTATACGAATACATGTCTGTAACTGACCAATGACTCTTCATTCTCTCTGAATGCAGATACAAGCCAAAATCCCAGTGAAAACAGTGAAGTTTACTCGTGGTCTGGAGACGGAAGAGGGAGACGAGAGAGAGGATGTCGTGGCGTCTGTGTTCACGGTCACACAAAGACCATCGTTCCGCTTGAAGGGCGGCCAGGCTCTCATCACGTTTGAGGAGGAGAAGGGTATGGAAAAGATAATGTTATGATCTGTGCATTTTTTCTAGTTTTATCTGCATTGATCCATGTATGTAAGCGCTGCAACCATAGACTGTAAAAAAATGGACAAAGCGTCACCCATAGACTTTCTGAAGAACGTTTTGAGGCGTTTATGGGGGGTATCTTGGAAAATCTTGTTCAAAATGTTCCGAAAGGATCAGAGGTGGTGTGATGTGTGTGTCAGGTCATGTCCGAGACATCAAATTTCAGGAATTCCACTCGGCGCAGCTGTCAATCAAGCTGTCAATCAAAGTTAACCACGCCCTTATTTGTCATACATTTTATATCTAAATACGATCTAAACTAACGAGTTAGAAAAAAATTCACCCCCCTCACTTTTGTCAGGCACTCGGAACCTGTCGAAAAATACAATAAAAGTCCATGGGACCAACCTGTAAAAACATGAATTTATGCTGTGAAAACGGACATTTTAACAGGTCCCATTAAAATATAAAATATCTTCTTCCAGTGAGTCCTGATCAAGATGGCGACATAAAGTTTTACATAAAAACACAATTTAAACAACAAGTACAATACAAATATATCAAAGATTAATGAAAGCGGCAACATGATTCCTTCAGTGCAGACTGTTTTTTTGGAGCATTAATAGTGGGAACTGATTCTGTAACAACAATGCATTGCATATCATTCCATAACTAATGTGCATAAAAAGAAAAAACGATTTTGCCACGCTGTGATTATACCCTATAACATTCAGATGAATACCAGTGGTTGGTCTAGTAGGGTATATTTGTTAGTGAGAGAGATGCAAGTAGGAAGTTTTCCTAACATTGCTACTTGATTTTCCTGTGAGATTTTTTTTTCTACTCTTTTTTTTGCATAGTAAACTTAAACCTTTAGCTGTAATTTGCCTTTTTGCCAAATATTTTTTTCAGATAAATACATTAACCAAGTTAAGTGTTTTGTTCTTCCCTAATATTAAAAATATTGGGGAACAATTTCCTCATATTTTGATGGTTTAACTGACCTTGTAAGTCATTAAAAACAAATATAACTTTTGCCACCACTGTATATCTGTTTCTCATAATGTGCGCACACTGTCTCTGTCGTGTGTCTTTCAGTGGCAGAGCAGATCCTCAGACTGGCAAAGTGCTCGGTGACCTGTGACAAATCCAAGATGGATGTGAAGCCGTACTCTTTAACTCTGGATCCTTCTGTGAAGTTTGAGGTAGAGCGATTTGAGAGGTTTTCCTGGAAACCTTTTTTCCAGTTTATGCACAATATATCGGCCACCATATCAGTATCGGCCGTTCATTTTTAATGTTATCCTTATCGGCCCAATAAAAAAATGTGGCCGATATATTACAGCCGATAAATAATGGATTATTATGATTGGAATTGCTTCGATAAAAGGAAAATACGGTTCAGTACAACATGTGCAGTGCAAGTCTGTCATATAGGCTATACAATTATAATAAGAACATCATTATAATTGTGTGCTTGGGACATGGATTTTAATGATGAGACTTTTGTTTTTTGTAATAAGGCTCTTAAAAATTATATAAAAATTTATTTCAGCCAATATATCCGCTTTCAAATATAAAGAATTATCCGTAATCAGCATTGGCCAAAATTTTCATATCAGTGCAAAGCATCACAGATTTGTTTCAGAATAATGTGTTCTTTGTTGACGTGAACTGCTGTTACTTCTGTCCATGCAGGTTCATATCAAGGTATCCAAGAAGACCATCATGTTCCGCAACGCCCCGCCCACTTTACCCGAGGAGCGAATGAGAGACCGGCTGGAGCTGTCCTTCTGTAGAGCCAGTCGAGGTGGAGCTGAAGTGGAAAAGCTGGAGTACAACAAGAGTAACGGCACAGGCCAAGTAACGTTCGTCAACACTGGAGGTGTGTCTTTATCCTCACATGATGTTGTTTTCAACTTTTATATTATTATTGTGTGTTTTGTGAAAGTTAGTTGTTAAAAAGTTGTGTTAGGAATGGCACACTATACACTACACACTTCTACAATGCTCTATGTACTCGTTTTTTTTTTTTAATTGGACATTTATGTGATTAAAGTCGAGTTGAATAGTCGCAGATTATGTAAATAATGAAGAAATAAGCCTGAACCTCGAGCTGAGAGTGAACGCGGGTTGTCTTGTGCACAGATATGGCAAATATGACACAGTTCTCCTATAACAGATTATTTTTATCAGTTCTTTTGTCTTTGGCTCGTTACACAGGTGAAACTCTGAAAAATTAGAATATCGTGCAAAATTTCAGTAATTCAAATTAAAAGGTGAAACTAATATATTTAGTATATATAACTATATATATGCATGATTATACTTTTCAGAGGGCCGACATTTCTGTATTTAAAATCCTTTTTTATATTGATTTCATGTAATATTCAAATTTTCTGAGATTTTGAATTTGGTGTTTTCATAAGCTGTAAGCCATAATCATCAAAAATATAACTTTTGCACGATATTCAAATTTTTCGAGTTTCACCTGTATTTCTCACAGATTTCATCTCGTTCTAAATGAGATATAGATAAAGTAGCACAGTAAAGAATACATTTATATGAATGCATTAGTGAGAAAGCGATTGCGTGAGACTTTATGCTGCAGAATGGCTTAGAATAGTGCACAAGTATGCAATTTGGGAAGCACATACCCAGCTAACAAAAATATGTTCTAAGAATGTTTTGGTAACATTTCTGTTATAAAGTTATAAAATTGTTTCCTGATCCTTCAAAAGTATGTTTTTTTTTCCCCATTCTTTTAAGAGCGAGAGTTCTCTGAAAATTCTGAAACAACAGCGTTTAAAAAACAATATAATGCTTAAATAATGTTTTTGTGCTAATGTTTTCAGAACATTATTAAATTACTGTGAACTAACATTCTATTAACGTTACTGGAAGCTGGAGTTTTGTTCATAACTTTAATGAAACCTTGCCAGAACGTTCTGAGAACAATCCCTGTTAGCTGGGGTATGATTTTCAACTACACTTTCACATTATTTGAAGATGTTTTTCCACAGTCCCTGAATGTGAATATCTCTAGAATTATGGGATATCATCATTCAAACTAAGTTTTGAATTCCCAGTACATGTCCCATACTGATCTGCATTGACTTTTGTCATAATTCAGCCACTGTAGGTTTTTCAGAAGCTTCCTCTGATTCAGTCTGTTGTGTTTGTGGATGGGTGTTTCAGCTCAGCTATAAAGTATCATTTCTGTCAGATTCATAGTTTTTCATGACGGCCTTTCTGGTTTCACTTTCAGCTGCGGAGAATTTGGCTCTCAGAGGAAAGTTTTGTGTAGACACGGGCAGAGACGTGATGGTTGACGTGCTTCCTCTGTATGACTACCAGCTCAAGAAATTTCAAGTATGTTTTCAACAACACACATTAGGGATAGGACGGTATGAAAATTTCGTATCACGATTATAGTGACCAAAATTATTGTGATTATCAATATTATCACGGATTTGTTAAAACGAGATGAAAGTGTTAAAAAATAACTTATGCTCACACTGAAAACATTTTAAAAAGTTTTATATTTGAAAATCAACAAACAATAAATAAAACAAGCCGCTCTATGCACTTTTTAAAGCCAGATTCTATTCTGTGGCCTTTCCTTCCTTATAATGACCGTCGTCAATAGCAACGCATTATAACAGCGCATCTGTGTATCACGCGCTCTCATTTCATTCAAATACAACTTGCCGTCTTGATTCTTGATAATCAGATAATTTATTGTTTACAGAGTTTGATAATATTGTTGTGATCATCTTATCTGGACGAGTTGTGTACGCTGTATTTAAAACATTAATCTCAATTCAATTTGTCCCCGTAATTATGTGGTAAAAGAACATCGGTATAATAAGTCTACAATAAATATTTACATTATTATCTCTTAAATGTCAGTCTTAATCGTCTTGTTTGAACGTGTTCGTTTGTCTTTGGCTTAAAGCCACTTGCTGCGAACTTTTCACGTTTATTTCAATTGAGTGAGATAAAATATTTCAACTCAAATAACATTTTGTGGCCAATTTGCCAGGTTTTGGTATTGAGGTCATAGTTAACTTGCCTTGAGTTCGCTATACAACAGATGGTCACACAAAGACGATCGGCAGATTTGAAGTGTATTGCAGCGACTTTTTCTGTGCATGTTCTGCAGACAGGGGGACCATCCTTGATTAAGTTTCCCTCAAGACCTTTGTAAAAGCCAAAATATGAACACTCCTCAGATTTGGTCTTCTTAAAAGGCTGAAAAATCTCCTGCCTTCCGCCATTCCTTCTCAAAAAAAAAAAAAACATTGCGCGCTGCGCCTGCGTCAGGCTGTGGACAGGATTTATAGTGAGTTATTAAAATCGCAATAATCAAACACGGTTTCAATGATAATTCAATTTTAAACGATAACACTAGCCGCCAGTACATTTTATCGTGGTTTATAGTGAACCCGGTAATCGTCCCATCCCTACACGCTTTCGTGTTCATTTTCTACATCAGAAACGTGTTCAGTGAGGAAGAGCATGCTTTTGATTTTGTTTTCTGTCACATTGCAGACGTACTCAGGGGCGCCGAATCGCACCGTGCTTCTGGGGGGGATTCAGGGGCTGATGGATGAGGAAGATCTTCAGGACCATCTAGAAATCCACTTCCAGAAGCCCAGTAACTATGGAGGAGAGGTTGAGAATATAAAATACGTTCCTGATGGGAAGGAGCTGACGGCTTTCTTCTGTGAGGACTGCATGGAAAAGGCCGACTGAGGGCCAAATGTTGTTTTCAGTACACTACAAAAAATAATGCTTTTGGTAAAGTTTTTAGTAAAACAAGAACAAATATCTGCTTGCCAATGGGGTCAAACAAATAACATTATTCAAAGAGAAAACAAGATTAATTTCTGATGTTTATTAAGAATGTTTAGATATTTGTACTTTTTAACAATCTGTTTTTTTTGCATAAATCAGGTTTTCATTAAATCAGTGAGGAGAAGCATTCCTTATTATTTAAATGTTATTAAGTTTGTGGGAATTTTAAGATTTTTCTTCAGATTGTAGTGATTATATCATTCTGTATCTCCTCACTGTCTTTAAAATAACATTATGTCAAAACTAAGTTTACTTAAATACAATTATGACTGGAACAGAAGAAGTTTATTAAGTAGGTTATGTGTCTAGTAAATGACATCATGCATTGTATTTTAACTATATTAAAAATAAAGCTTATTCAAAAGTTATCTACATGGACTGCAGCATTAATGCTTAACCACTAGATGTTTTGCCATGTTTGCCAATGATTTGCAATGATCAAACAATGAAGGCATCCATATGAAAATGAGCCATATTTAAAGCCTATAATAATTGTAATGGTCTTTAATCACTTTGCAGCTATCTTTGGTAAGATAATTGAACAGATTGATAGCTGTAAACAAAACACAAGCTTATCTAGTATTCTTATTAGTCAGTTTTTATTCGTTTTTTTGTCAGTTGTCATTAATATTAATATTAGTTTGTACATTTTTAAAATATCTAGTTTTTTATTAAGTTTTAGTTTCAGTTTTAAGTTATTTTAGTACTTCAACTTAAATGAAAATGAGAAAAGCTGTCTTGGCAACTAGCTGAAATAAAATGTGTGTTTATATATACAGGTCCTTCTCAAAAAATTAGCATATTGTGATAAAGTTCATTATTTTCCATAATGTAATGATAAAAATTAAATTTTCATATATTTTAGATTCATTGCACACCAACTGATATATTTCAGGTGTTTTATTGTTTTAATACTGATGATTTTGGCATACAGCTCATGAAAACCCCAAATTCCTGTCTCAAAAAATTAGCATATCATGAAAAGGTTCTCTAAACGAGCTATTAACCTAATCATCTGAATCAACTAATTAACTCTAAACACCTGCAAAAGATTCCTGAGGCTTTTAAAAACTCCCAGCCTGTTTCATTACTCAAAACCGCAATCATGGGTAAGACTGCCGACCTGACTGCTGTCCAGAAGGCCATCATTGACACCCTCAAGCAAGAGGGTGAGACACAGAAAGACATTTCTGAACAAATAGGCTGTTCCCAGAGTGCTGTATCAAGGCACCTCAGTGGGAAGTCTGTGGGAAGGAAAAAGAGTGCACAACAAAAAACGCTGCACAACGAGAAGAGGTGACCGGACCCTGAGGAAGATTGTGGAGAATGACCGATTCCAGACCTTGGGGGACCTGCGGAAGCAGTGGACTGAGTCTGGAGTAGAAACATCCAGAGCCACCGTGCACAGGCGTGTGCAGGAAATGGGCTACAGGTGCCGCATTCCCCAGGTTAAGCCACTTTTGAACCAGAAACAGCGGCAGAAGCGCCTGACCTGGGCTACAGAGAAGCAGCACTGGACTGTTGCTCAGTGGTTGCATGTCATTCAGAAATCAAGGTGCCAGAGCCTGGAGGAAGACTGGGGAGAAGGAAATGCCAAAATGCCTGAAGTCCAGGGTCAAGCACCCACAGTCAGTGATGGTCTGGGGTGCCATGTCAGCTGCTGGTGTTGGTCCACTGTGTTTTATCAAGGGCAGGGTCAATGCAGCTAGCTATCAGGAGATTTTGGAGCACTTCATGCTTCCACCTGCTGAAAAGCTTTATGGAGATGAAGATTTCATTCTTCAGCACGACCTGGCACCTGCTCACAGTGCCAAAACCACTGGTAAATGGTTTACTGACCATGGTATTACTGTGCTCAGTTGGCCTGCCAACTCTCCTGACCTGAACCCCATAGAGAATCTGTGGGATATTGTGAAGAGAAAGTTGAGAGACGCAAGACCCAACACTCTGGATGAGCTTAAGGCCGCTCTCGAAGCATCCTGGGCCTCCAGAACACCTCAGCAGTGCCACAGGCTGATTGCCTCCATGCCACGCCGCATTGAAGCAGTCATTTCTGCAAAAGGATTCCCGACCAAGTATTGAGTGCATAACTGAACATACTTATTTGAAGGTTGACTTTTTTTGTATTAAAAACACTTATTTTATTGGTCGGATGAAATATGCTAATTTTTTGAGATAGGAATTTTGGGTTTTCATGAACTGTATGCCAAAATCATCAGTATTAAAACAATAAAAGACCTGAAATATTTCAGTTGGTGTGCAATGAATCTAAAATATATGAAAGTTTAATTTTTATCATTACATTATGGAAAATAATGAACTTTATCACAATATGCTAATTTTTTTGAGAAGGACCTGTATATATTTCAGTTCCCTATCAGTCGGTCACTCTCTACGTACGTCGGTCCGACTTATAGGAATCTCGCCAGAGCCAATCTACTTTGAGTGTAACTAAACGGACCATTGAACATTGGCATGCAATGATTTGCAGCACGGGTATATAATGAGCAGGAGGTGCATTGCATCTTCAGCTTTTCGTTTCAGAGCAGAGTCTTCTGAACAAGCAAGCTCATCAAGGAGAACCTCTCGATGTCATTGCTTTTGGTGTCATGGCACGGCAGCGGTGTCGATTTCCCTTTTTCATATTATTTGCCTTTCATTGAGCAAAAAAAAGAGCGCTGAAAAGCTGTTTTTACAGCTGGTTTGGTGCGCTGTCTGAGAGCACTAAGAGCTGCGCCTTTAACGAGAGTGTATGCACACTACAGGCTGCAATTCCCTGTCAGTGTTGCCGTGCTCTTTTCCCCTGTGTACTTCAGCAACGAGAGAGCGAGTCTCCTAAAAGAGCTTACATTGGTTGAGTTGCGTCTTTCTTAAGATGAAATTCCACCCGTGTGTTTCTGGATGCGGTTTCCTGCTCGCTGACGACCACAATCACGTTCTCGCATGCCTGGGCAAAACATGTTGAAACTGTGTTCGTGGGTGGTTCATGTTTTCATGAGTCCAAAATATCTGAGGTCGCTTCGGGCCATTCACGTCCCCGGTGTGCGTAACCGAAAGCTATCACAAGCTACGCTCCTGTGAGACTGGCGACTCCACCCCCAGACGGTTCAGCTGATCTGGAGAGAGTTCGGGGAGGCTCATGTAGACCTGTTTGCCTCTCCAGAGACCTCCCACTGCCAGCTCTTTTACTCCCTGACCATACCCTCTTAGGACCTTTCCCTGGTGCTTCGAGAACTTCAGGATGCTCCCTTTAAGCCTCTGCAGTCAGGAGACTTAAAGCTTCTGTCCACAAAGACTTTGCTGCAGGTTGCACTGGCCTCTATCAAGAAAGTAGGGGACCTGCAGGCATTTTCGGTTGACGAATCGTGCCTAGAGTTCGGGCCGGGTGACAACCACATGGCACTGAGACCCTGGACTTGCTATGTGCCCAATGTTCCTACCACTCCTTTCAGGGACCAGGTAGTGAACCTGCAAGCGCTGTCAAATGTTGAAGTTACAATATTTTTTTCTCCGTTGGATGAAGAAGATATGATGAACTTGCATGGTTACTTAGACTCTGTTCTGGTTGAGTTTTCTCTCTCTCCATGAGCACATGGCTAAGCACATGCAGATTGTGACCTGCCATCCCCGGGCCAGAGAGGCCATGCAGGCATCCAAGGAATGAGGAAGTCGGAAGAGTAGATGACTGCCAATTCAGTAATGGAAAAGTTGCAGTTTTCCTCTGAGTTGGATTGAAGAAAATACAGTCTGACTCTGTTGGGAGAGTCTCCCCACAGACATCAACCTGAATAAAACAGCAGTGAAGACCAGCAACGAGAGGGAAGGCAAGTGGAGGAGCTTATTTATAGCTGGACGAAGGTCCCACCTTGCAACCAATAAGAAAAGGGGATTTTCTAAGCGGGAGTTTCCTCTGTGAGGAGGATTTATGAGTCTTTGTTAAGCGTGCTCATTTGCATGTGCAGCTGGATTGGTTTCTGATGACGAAACTAGGAAAGATTCTTGTAATACTAATATGTTGCGCATGTTGCGCGGCATATCATGTACACAATCATTTAGATCTTCAAAGTACCAATTTATAGAGACCAAACCTGGTGTAGGTGAGGTTACATTTACATTTACATTTACATTTAGTCATTTAGCAGACGCTTTTATCCAAAGCGACTTACAACTGAGGACTAAACCAAGCGAGTCATCGTGAAGAGACAAAAACAACGCAAGAAGTGCTCAAAATACGAAATTCAGACATTGCTCGGAGTAGCATAAGCCAGACAAGCAGGGATTTAAAGGAAAAGGAACGTTTTTTTTTGTTTGTTTGTTTTTTTATGTTAAATGCTCACGGAAGAGATGAGTTTTCAGTTGTCTTTTGAATGCTGTCAGGGATACTGCTTTCCGGATGAGGGTGGGCAGATCATTCCACCAGCATGGTACCGTGAATGAGAATGTTCTGGAGAGTGATTTTGAGGCTCTCTGTGATGGTACCACAAGCCGTCGCTCATTGACTGATCGTAGGCTTCTGGTAGGGATGTAGACTTGTAGTAGTGAGTGGAAGTAGGAGGGAGCTGATCCTGAGATCAGTCTGTAAGCAAGTGTCAACACCTTGAGCTTGATGCGAGCAGCGAGTGGTAGCCAGTGCAGAGAGATGAACAGAGGAGTGACATGGGCCCTTTTGGGCTCGTTGAAGACCAGACGAGCTGCAGCATTCTGGATCATTTGTAGAGGTTTAGTTGCACATGCTGGAAGTCCAGCCAGAAGAGCATTGCAGTAATCAAGACTAGAAATGACCAGGGCCTGGACGAGAGTTCAATGTTCACTGGACGAGAGTTACACTGACCATTGGTTCAATCATAAAATACACAGTATCAAAATAAGAATAATAGACTTAAAAGACACTACACAAAACAGAAAATCAATCGCACAGTTTCTGGGATGCATGTTCATTTATAGATCAGGTCGTCTATGATTAATGCAGCAAAGTCTGTATTGAAGATTGTTTCTGTCTCCCCCATTGTCTCCGTTTCGAGCATGTGACCACATTTTTTTAACAGCCATAAAACAAACTTATCTGATCGTGGTCATGGTAAACAAGACCTTCTTGCACTCCCTGGGGGAAGGGACCACAGATCCCCGAGTGAGTTTTAAGCCTGGAACACACCAAGCCGACGGTCGGCCGTCCGGCATTTTTTGTGCGTCGGCCGACCAAGTTTTCTCAGTGTGTTCCACACCGTCGGCTGAAATTGGTCCTCGTCTGCTTTTTTTCGGTCGATTCGACATGTTGAATCGGCGTCGAGCCGTTGGTGAAAGAGGGAACTCTGATTGGCTGTTCAGCTTAATTACAGAGCCAGTGCACGATAATAATAGCAAAACAGCGAGCAAAGAAGTCAAAACGGTACAGATAGAAGGCTAATGTTACGACATCTTCCCTGAGTGTTCCTTGGCGAATATTTCAATATTAACATGCGCGGAGTGGAATAAAGAAAGTGTTTAGCAGGATTGATGTTCAAAACGGTAAGCACGCACTGCTTTGTTTACTGTATGTGTATCTGCAGCTTGTAGCATCGGTTTCCCTTTTTGAATGACGAATATAGACGAATATATCTGCAGAAATAGACAGTTGTCTCATTTACACGCAGCCGCAGAACGCGCATTCTAGCTAACAGTTGGCAGTAGTTCTCTCGGTGTGTTCAAGTGCAGCTTTTTACCCCGACGCGAGGCGACAACACAATCGGGTTTCATCAGCGCTAGTTCGCCGGTGTCGGCTTGGTGTGTTCCATGCTTTAAAGATTGTTTGGTACGTATACCAAATAATTGTGTCTGATTTGTCTCAGTTGTTACAGTGGTCTGTAGGGGTCTACAGTGGTCTACAGTGATCTACAGTTTTCTACAGTGGTCTATAGTGATCTACAGTAGTCTATAGTGATCTACAGTGGTCTACAGTTTTCTACAGTGGTCTATAGTGATCTACAGTTTTCTGCAGTGGTCTATAGTGATCTACAGTAGTCTATAGTGATCTACAGTAGTCTATAGTGATCTACAGTAGTCTATAGTGATCTACAGTGGTCTACAGTGGTCTACAGTTTTCTACAGTGGTCTACAGTTTTCTACAGTGGTCTACAGTGATCTACAGTAGTCTATAGTGATCTACAGTTTTCTACAGTGGTCTATAGTGATCTACAGTAGTCTATAGTGATCTACAGTTTTCTACAGGGGTCTATAGTGATCTACAGTGGTCTATAGTGATCTATAGTGATCTGCAGTGGTCTATAGTGATCTACAGTGGTCTGTAGGGGTCTACAGTGATCTATAGTGATCTATAGTGGTCTGTAGTGATCTACAGTGGTCTGTAGGGGTCTACAGTGATCTACAGTAGTCTATAGTGATCCACAGTTTTCTACAGTGGTCTATAGTGATCTACAGTGGTCTATAGTGATCTATAGTGATCTGCAGTGGTCTGTAGGGGTCTACAATGATCTATAGTGATCTGTAGTGGTCTGCAGTGATCTACAGTGGTCTGTAGGGGTCTACAGTGATCTACAGTGTTATACAGTGGTCTGTAGGGGTCTACAGTTTTCTACAGTGGTCTATAGTGATATACAGTGATCTACATTGGTCTATAGTGATCTACAGTGATCTACAGTCAGTCCCTCCTGAAAAACGTGATTATGCGATCGCATAATTCATTACATAATCAGCCAAAGTCTGTATATTTATGCGGGGGCCGGATTTTTTCAAATACGCCACACTTTTGCCACATAAATTGCAGATTTCCGCGCAAAACATGCAGGGCTTGCATGATTTCATAATCCCCGCATTTTCGCTGCAAAAAAGTCACATATATCTTAGCAGAAAGTTGAAAAATGTTGTGTTTACTTCACACAAGAGCAGCCATTCCCCCTGTTGCCATGGGAACATTATGAAGTGACATAAAACCCTGCGATGAAGCCATGATGAAGCCCGCAAATCAGTCTCATTTACCAACAAAAATTAGCACAAAAGACCACAAAAGTGTGTTACATGACATATAAATTTACGTTACAGTAAGAGATTGCACGTTGTGCATTGAAAGCACTTATTTTAGCAGAACTGTAAAACAGGAAGAACACATTTTATTTTTTTATATTTTATTTATTCATTTTTACAAAAGTTGTAGCTTATTCCTTTTGTAAAGCTAAAGAACTTCTTTGACTCATCAATGTTTTGTAAGTTTGAGCCATGTGTTTATTAAATAAAAAAAGATGAGAACGTAAATATCCCCAGCACTTTCTGTGATGTAGTGTGCGTGCTTATCATAGGAAGTCATAAGAAATGACTCTTTACATGAAGGTAGTAGCCTAGTGAGAACAGGGTGATGGGGGAAATCACTTTTTTTTCTCTTTGTCATCAAACCGCAGTTTTTGCAAGTTCCCGCAATTTCATTCTATAAAATTGCATAAATTTTCCGCATATTCCATCGCATTTTTTAAGAAAACGTGCCGCATAATCAAGGATTTTTGCCCGCAACAATTACACAAAAACTCTGCATTTTTCTGGAAAGACTGTACAGTGGTCTACAGTGATCTACAGTGATCTACAGTGATCTACAGTTTTCTACAATGGTCTACAGTGATCTATAGTTTTCTACTGTGGTCTACAGTTTTCTACTGTGATCTACAGTTTTCTACAGTGGTCTATAGTGGTCTACAGTGATCTACAGTTTTCTACAGTGGTCTACAGTTTTCTACAGTGGTCTTTAGTGGTCTACAGTGATCGTCTCGGTTACGTATGTAACCCTCGTTCCCTGAGTAGGGAACGGAGACGTTACGTCGGATGACGACGAATGGCATTTCGCTTAGAAAGCCTATCAGCTTTGAGTATTTAAAAACGAGCCAATGGAAAACTGTAGATCACTGTAGATCACTGTAGAAAACTGTAGACCACTGTAGACCACTGTAGAAAACTGTAGATCACTGTAGATCACTGTAGAAAACTGTAGACCACTGTAGACCACTGTAGAAAACTGTAGATCACTGTAGATCACTATAGACCACTGTAGAAACTGTAGATCACTGTAGACCACTGTAGAAAACTGTAGACCACTATAGACCACTGTAGAAAACTGTAGATCACTGTAGAAAACTGTAGACCACTATAGACCACTGTAGAAAACTGTAGACCACTATAGACCACTGTAGAAAACTGTAGATCACTGTAGACCACTATAGACCACTGTAAAACTGTAGATCACTGTAGATCACTGTAGAAAACTGTAGACCACTGTAGATCACTGTAAACCACTGTAGAGAACTGTAGACCACTATATACCACTGTAGAAAACTGCAGACCACTGTAGAAAACTGTAGACCACTGTAGACCACTGTAGAGAACTGTAGATCACTGTAGATCACTATATACCACTGTAGAAAACTGTAGATCACTGTAGACCACTATAGACCACTGTAGAAAACTGTAGTTCCCTTTCGTTGTCACTCTGAGTTACGTCGGATGACGACGAATGGGGTTTCATTAGAAAGCCTATCAGCTTCGAGTATTTAAAAACGAGCCAATGGCAAAGAAATGCCATGGGTCTGCGGAATTTGCATGACGTAACTCCGCCCCACCTCGTGGGTATATAAGGAGGACGCCGGCAACATGCAGTTATGTTTCTTCGCTGAGGAGCCAAGACTGAACTCAGGCGATCCCCGCGGAACAGCGGAAGTGGCAGGAAGACGTAACGTCTCCGTTCCCCTACGGTGCCCGCTAGTGAACCTCCGATTCCCGCGGGTCTACCTTCGGGTGGCCCGCGAGTTTCGGTTGAAGCTACAGAGGAAGACGCTATGTCTGTAGCAGCATCACAAGGTGGGCTTGATTCTTCCGGAAGTGAAGATTCAGCGCAGCTGCCACCTTCCGGTGTGCATACGGCTGTGCCTGAGTCGGATCCGGAAATGGCGGCCATGCTTTCCCGGGCAGCCGCGAGCATTGGTCTAGAGTGGAGGCCTCCACCCTGTCCTGAGCGCTCGCGGCTGGACGATTGGTTTCTGGGTAAGGCTGCCGACCCATGTGGTCCACAGCAAACCCCAATACCTTTCTTCCCGGATGTGCATGATGAGATCTCGAAGTCCTGGAAGACCCCCCCTGTCTTCCCGGGACCACTCGCTGGTCTCATCCGCCTTTCCTCCCCTCGATGAGGCGGCTGCCCGTGGGTACACTGGGCTTCCTCTGGTTGAACGCTCTGTTGCGATGCAACTGTGTCCTCAGAGTGCTTCTTCTCGGGGCGAGCCTAAGCAACCATCCAAGGCCTGTAGATTTTCGTCGTCTATGGCGGCAAAGTCTTACAGAGCGGCGGGACAGGCGGCCACCTCTCTGCATGCTATGGCCACTCTGCAGGTCTACCAGGCCCAGATGCTCAGAGACATGCACGAGGGCAGGACAGACCCAGGGCTCTTCAATGAGCTGCGTGCCGCAACCGACCTCGCTCTCCGGGCGACGAAGGTAGCCGCGCGCTCCCTGGGTCTGGTGATGTCCACTGCGGTGGTCCAGGAGAGACACCTGTGGCTGAACCTGGCTGACATGCGGGATTCCGAGCGGACACGTCTGCTCGACGCACCCCTGTCCCAGGCCGGCCTCTTCGGCGGCGCAGTTGAGGACTTTGCCCAACAGTTGTCAACTGCACAGAAACAGACAGAGGCAATCAAACACATTCTGCCCCGCCGACCCGCTGCTGCCTCGACGTCGGCTGGGCAAACGCCTCAGCCTGTTTCCCGCCGAGGGCGCCCTTCTAAGGCTCCCGGCCCTCCCGCTCGGCCAAAGCAGCAGCCTTCACCCAGGCCCAGTCGCGGAGGAAGCCATAGGAAGGCGCCACAGCCCTCTCCAGCCCCGCCCCCCGCCAAGCGCCGGGCCAAGCGGCGCTCCTGAGACGGGCTGCTCAGGGACGATGGTTGTTTCTCAGGAGATGGTAGCAGGACCACTCCTTCCCCCGGTGGAGGGCCGGGGGAGAATCTTTTGTTCTCCACTCCCCGCTGATCTAGCGTGATCCATGCCCAAACACACTAGACAGCGCTCGTGCCCATCAGAGTCAGACACCAGCCTGCCGCAACCAGAAGTGCACGGGCGAGGCATCTTTAAAAAGACGTGCCGCGTGCAAGCTCTTTTAAGAGAGAAACACTCTGAGTGTTGAAGCGCCCGGGGAGACACGCACTCTCTGGCAAACCACTGCACAGATAAGCAGGAAGCACGCGCTCGCTGGATATCGCCGTCACACCAACACCAGAGGAACTCGTTCGTGAAGCTGACAGTTCAGAGATGGCTTGTGGAGTGAAGAGAAACTCTTGGCTCCGAAGCGAAAACATAACTGCATGTTGCCGGCGTCCTCCTTATATACCCACGAGGTGGGGCGGAGTTACGTCATGCAAATTCCGCAGACCCATGGCATTTCTTTGCCATTGGCTCGTTTTTAAATACTCGAAATTGATAGGCTTTCTAAGCGAAACCCCATTCGTCGTCATCCGACGTAACTCGGAGTGACAACGAAAGGGAACTACAGTTTTCTACAGTGGTCTATAGTGGTCTACAGTGATCTACAGTTTTCTACAGTGGTATATAGTGATCTACAGTGATCTACAGTTCTCTACAGTGGTCTACAGTTTTCTACAGTGGTCTACAGTTTTCTACAGTGGTAAATAGTGGTCTACAGTTCTCTACAGTGGTTTACAGTGATCTACAGTGGTCTACAGTTTTCTACAGTGATCTACAGTGATCTACAGTTTTACAGTGGTCTATAGTAGTCTACAGTGATCTACAGTTTTCTACAGTGGTCTATAGTGGTCTACAGTGATCTACAGTTTTCTACAGTGGTCTACAGTTTTCTACAGTGGTCTATAGTGGTCTACAGTGGTCTACAGTTTTCTACAGTGGTATATAGTGGTCTACAGTTCTCTACAGTGGTTTACAGTGATCTACAGTGGTCTACAGTTTTCTACAGTGATCTACAGTTTTCTACAGTGGTCTATAGTGGTCTACAGTGATCTACAGTTCTCTACAGTGGTCTACAGTTTTCTACAGTGGTCTACAGTGGTCTACAGTTTTCTACAGTGGTCTACAGTTTTCTACAGTGGTTTACAGTGATCTACAGTGGTCTACAGTTTTCTACAGTGATCTACAGTTTTCTACAGTGGTCTATAGTGGTCTACAGTGATCTACAGTTCTCTACAGTGGTCTACAGTTTTCTACAGTGGTCTACAGTGGTCTACAGTTTTCTACAGTGGTCTACAGTTTTCTACAGTGGTATATAGTGATCTACAGTGATCTACAGTTCTCTACAGTGGTCTACAGTTTTCTACAGTTTTCTACAGTTTTCTACAGTGGTCTACAGTTTTCTACAGTGGTCTACAGTGATCTACAGTGGTCTACAGTTTTCTACAGTGGTCTACAGTTTTCTACAGTTTTCTACAGTGGTCTACAGTTTTCTACAGTGGTCTACAGTTTTCTATAGTGGTCTACAGTGATCTACAGTGGTCTACATTTTTCTACAGTGGTCTACAGTTTTCTACAGTGGTTTACAGTTTTCTATAGTGATCTACAGTTTTCTACAGTGGTCTACAGTTTTCTACAGTGGTCTATAGTGATCTATAGTTATCTACAGTTTTCTAAAGTGGTCTATAGTGATATACAGTGATCTACAGTGGTCTATAGTGATCTACAGTGATCTACAGTCAGTCCCTCCTGAAAAACGTGATTATGCGATCGCATAATTCATTAAATAATCAGCCAAAGTCTGTATATTTATGCGGGGGACGGATTTTTTCAAATACGCCACACTTTTGCCACATAAATTGCAGATTTCCGCGCAAAACATGCAGGGCTTGCATGATTTCATAATCCCCGCATTTTCGTTGCAAAGAAGTCACATATATTTTAGCAGAAAGTTGAAAAATGTTGTGTTTACTTCACACAAGAGCAGCCATTTCCCCTGTTGCCATGGGAACATTATGAAGTGACATAAAACCCTGCGATGAAGCCATGATGAAGCCCGCAAATCAGTCTCATTTACCAACAAAAATTAGCACAAAAGACCACAAAAGTGTGTTACATGACATATAAATTTACGTTACAGTAAGAGATTGCACGTTGTGCATTGAAAGCACTTATTTTAGCAGAACTGTAAAACAGGAAGAACACATTTTATTTTTTTATATTTTATTTATTCATTTTTACAAAAGTTGTAGCTTATTCCTTTTGTAAAGCTAAAGAACTTCTTTGACTCATCAATGTTTTGTAAGTTTGAGCCATGTGTTTATTAAATAAAAAAAGATGAGAACGTAAATATCCCCAGCACTTTCTGTGATGTAGTGTGCGTGCTTATCATAGGAAGTCATAAGAAATGACTCTTTACATGAAGGTAGTAGCCTAGTGAGAACAGGGTGATGGGGGAACCTTTTTTTTCTCTTTGTCATCAAACCGCAGTTTTTGCAAGTTCCCGCAATTTAATTCTATTAAATTGCATAAATATTCCGCATATTCCATCTCAGTTTTCTAAGAAAACGTGCCGCATAATCAAGGATTTTTGCCCGCAACAATCACAAAAAAACTCTGCATTTTTCTGGAAAGACTGTACAGTGGTCTACAGTGATCTACAGTGATCTACAGTTTTTTTTACAGTGGTCTATAGTGGTCTACAGTGGTCTACAGTGATCTACAGTTTTCTACAGTGGTCTATAGTGGTCTACAGTGATTACAGTTTTCTATAGTGATCTACAATGGTCTACAGTGGTCTATAGTGATCTACAGCATGTTTTAAAGCAATCTCCAGCAGTCTTCAGTTGTATACAGTTAGTTTGTTCATCAGTTAGTGTTAGGTAGTGTGGTGGCTTGATCTCTCTCCTCCTCCTGTGGTTCAGAGGCGGACGGATGTTGGTCTGTGGGGTTCGGAGCACTTTGTCTCTCTTCTGACGATGGAGGCGTCGATCTGTCGCTGGTGACTGTCCGTATGCGGTTCAGCGATCGTCTCAGCAGGGGCCGTATGGTGTTTCTGGAGCTCTTTGAGGCTTTACTGCTTTCCAGTGTTCTTCTGTTGACGTGCTCGAGAGACAAACGGCACAGGAGTGTCTGCCAGAACGCAGAGCGAAACTGGCGCGAGGAGAGGTTATACAGCAGCGGATTCAACACCGAGCTCAGATAGAAGAAGCTGTCGGCCACCAGATGCAGCTTCACATAGTTTCTCAGGTAGCTTGCGGTCCACGAAGACTTGGGCAACGCTGCTGTCATCAGCCTGCGAATCTGGTTTGGCATCCAGCACACGAACAGTGCGCAGACGATCAGCACTAACAGATGCGTACACATGCACAGACAGACATGGAGGAGAGAAAACAGAATGATGTGTGAGAAGAGAATCAACATGTCAGGATCCACTAGGGAGGTAGCCTACAATACAGATGTAGAATTACAAATAAAGTGTAGGCAAGGTTACATTTACCCCTTTTCTACCAGCTGGTGCCATTGCATGGTAATGAATCTAGTTAATAGTGAGCATTAGACCCTAAATTAAAGTGTTATCTTTAAAAAAAAATAATAACAATCATACCCTCATTGGGGGTACGCGTCAGGGAGGATGGATTGGAGGAAGAGGCCAGGAGGGGCTGACAAAGCCAGGTTGAAAAAAAGAAAGGCATGGGAGGAGGATGCTGCCAAATGTGCCAAGCTTACAGATTTATTTTCAGGAGGACAAATACAAGTGGCAACAGGTAAAGAGAGATAGGCCTAGTAATTATTAGCATTAACAACTCTGCAACGTAATTATTTGGCTAATACCGTTGTAGCGTTGTCAACCTATTCACAAGCAAAATATTACATTTAATTAAAACATTAGCCTTTTTGTATCACCTAATACATGGCGATTCATAGACTTTGCAAATATTATGCAAATATTGATAAAAAAAACTCAAGCTCTATCTTACATTATTTGTTGAACCATGGTATTAATAAAAACCACACAATAGTAAGGGCTGAACTGCTGCTTCATTTATCCAATTTCCACCACTATGGAAAAAGTGGGCCGGTCTTGGGCCTGAAACTCCCGGGCTGAAAAGCGGCCCCACTCCGGCCCAGCTGTGAAGCTGCTTTAAAACATGCTGTACTAAAGAAAGTGTTGTAGAAATAAAGCTTGCTTGACTTGTCTTATTGGCCGAGACCTGAGAGGAGACAAACAATGAATGTATTAATGAAGAGAGCGCACAGTGTCTTACCGAGGAAGAGGATGGACTGTTTTCGGGAGGCTTTCAGACGGGAGCTCTCGTGTTTGGGAACGCCCCGTCCAGCTCCATTCGTGTCGGATACATTAGGCCCCATCGGGGCCCGAAGAACGACAATCATCGATCTGCACATGAAGGCAACGCCAACCAGGACAAGAAGATAGAGCCCAAACGCTGTGAAGATGCTAGTGCGATACATAACCCAGTACTGGCTCAGGTTGGTGCAGAAAGTCAGGTTTTGCACCGGCATCAGGCGTCCTTCGGGAATGTGTCCTTCGGTTCCTGTAACAATGAGAAGTGGAAGAGCGACAAGGGCCGAGCAAAGCCACACCAACAACAGGAGCTTCATCGTACGGCTTCCACCCAAAGCTTTATACCGGAACGGATGGCAAATGGCCATGTAACGCTCAAAACTCAACGTGGCCACATTCAAAATGGTGGCATAACTGCACACCTCAAACAAAAAGTTGTAGATCCTGCAGGCGGCGTCGCCAGACGAGGAAGAGAACGGGAACCAGATGGCGCTGTAGAGCTCGACCGGCATCCCGATCAACAGCACCAGCAAATCAGAGCAAGCCAAACTAACCATGTGATCCGTCACGTTTTTTTGCAGGTATCCGTTACGCTGAAGGACCTGTGTAACATGAATGGTAACGCTGTTTCCCACAATGCCGAGGCTGAGAATAAGGCAGTACAAAACCGTGAGGAAGATCTTCACCTCGTGAGTCGGTTCCAGTGATTTCCAGTCTTTTTGCTCTTCCTCGTTCTGCTGCATGATGTCAGTCACTGTGTTTGACATTCACTCTTGGACTTATTGACTTTAGTCCTGCTTATCGGAGCCGTTATCACCACCAGTAATCATCAAACTCACAAAGCACATATAAGGTTGAATCTTAAAATCACAGAGCTGGGTTTGAAACAGAACCTTTCCTTCATGATAAACATCACAGCGTCTCACCTCTTAAAACTCGACTTCTTCGTCCGCTTGGTTTGATAAGTTTGGAAGCTGCTGTTCTTGTGTGAGTTAATGATTAGAGTTTGAGAAATGAACGTGGAGGCGTTGTGAGTTCCTGCCGTGAGCTGAACCGAGTTTCGCTGTTTGAGCTGGAATATACTTTTACAATACAAGGGTGTGTCCTGATCGTCCCTCCTCAAAAATGTGTGTGTGTGTGTGTGTGTGTGTGTGTGTGAGTGTGTGTGAGAGAGAGAGAGAGAGAGAGAGAGAGAGAGAAACAACCCCCCAATTAAGGATCTTCCGCATGAGGAAAACAGCTGATAAATCACACTACATTATTTTGTTGTTGTTATTTTAACTGTAAAAATGCAAAATGTTCTCGGTGAGGGTTGTGTTTAGGGGAAAGAATATACAGTTTGTACAATGTGACTGTGACTGTGTGTGTGTGTGTGTGTGTGTGTGTGTGTGTGTGTGTGTGTGTGTGTGTGTGTGTGTGTGTTTGTTTAAGCCTAAGCCACAGTCAATATTTAGAGTGTCTTAAAGCAATAATTCACCCATTAATGATCATGATCCTGTCATCATGTATTCACCGCCATGTCGCTCCTCATGAGCACGAGTAAATTATGACAGAATGATATTTTTGGGTGAATTATCGCTTTAAACTGATGTTGTGATTTTGAAAGATGAACTTCATCAGTACAGTGTTTTCCAGTACAAATATCGAAATATTCTTAATATACATTCACTTGAGAAGCAAAATGACTGAAGATATTATGTTTTGTTCCCTAAAAAATGCATTAAGAGTTTTTGTGAAGCTGCTTTGAAACAATCTGTATTGTATCATCAAACATCAGTGATGCAAACCGCAGTTAAAGTGAAGCTGCATAATTGCTTTATGTGTGTTATTGTAGGTCTCAGCTCAACACAAATGCAGATAAACTCAAGAGCTGTAAAAGAGATAAGCGATCACATGTGAGCAGTAGCTTATTGTCACATGTCTGTCCTGTCTTGTGTTGCACATGGGTGTTTGTTATGTTGTGCCATGTGCTGTGGTGATTGTTTATCCCTCCCCCTTGTTATCTGATTATTGGTTTATTTGCTCCACCTGTCTGTCTCGTTACCCTCCTTTGTTTGCCTCTTTATTTAGTCTTCCTGTGTTTGCTGTCCTGTGCTCGTTCGTTGTATTTATTACGCGTTGTATTCTGTGCCTGTTCTTGCCCTGCCTAGTCTGTTTTTGGATTTTGATTTGGTTTGTTTGTTTATTTATGTTTGGTCTAATTAAAATACTTCTGCTCTGCACATGAATCCACGGAATTATTCCCGGTCCACCCGTGACAGAACGAACGAGCCTATGTGGATTCAGCGGAGCGAACTGTGTCCGGCTGAGAGAGAGAATGGGATTTCTCTTTTTAAATATTTCTCTCTGTGTGCCCAGAGGAATGAGGAGAGGAGGGCAGCAGAGTCTTCCTCACTGGTCTCTTCGGGAAGGGGATCATCGTCGTTGAGTCCGTCCAGCGGGGGGTTTTCCGACTTCTCTTCCCCAGCCAAGGAGCAGGGGAGGAGAGATTTTCGGGGGACCCGCCAGGTAATTTTTCGTGGGACCCGGGGAGGTTGTAAAGGAGGAGGAGGTGGTCGAGAGGAGGGTCAACATCACTCTCCATCCTGGCCCCCCTTCGATTCTGGACCGGTGGAAGGCAGTTCTGGGCCGGCTTCTCGCCGTCATGGACGGAGGAGGAGACGCCCATCTGCCCAGCGAGAGACCGCTCACGTCCCGTCTGCCCAGCGAGAGACCGCTCACGTCCCGTCTGCCCAGCGAGAGACCGCTCACGTCCCGTCTGCCCAGCGAGAGACCGCTCACGTCCCGTCTGCCGAGCCAGAGACCGCTCACGTCCCGTCTGCCGAGCCAGAGACCGCTCACGTCCCGTCTGCCGAGCCAGAGACCGCTCACGTCCCGTCTGCCGAGCCAGAGACCGCTCACGTCCCGTCTGCCGAGCCAGAGACCGCTCACGTCCCGTCTGCCGAGCCAGAGACCGCTCACGTCCCGTCTGCCGAGCCAGAGACCGCTCACGTCCCGTCTGCCGAGCCAGAGACCGCTCACGTCCCGTCTGCCGAGCCAGAGACCGCTCACGTCCCGTCTGCCGAGCCAGAGACCGCTCACGTCCCGTCTGCCGAGCCAGAGACCGCTCACGTCCCGTCTGCCGAGCCAGAGACCGCTCACGTCCCGTCTGCCGAGCCAGAGACCGCTCACGTCCCGTCTGCCGAGCCAGAGACCGCTCACGTCCCGTCTGCCGAGCCAGAGACCGCTCACGTCCCGTCTGCCGAGCCAGAGACCGCTCACGTCCCGTCTGCCGAGCCAGAGACCGCTCACGTCCCGTCTGCCGAGCCAGAGACCGCTCACGTCCCGTCTGCCGAGCCAGAGACCGCTCACGTCCCGTCTGCCGAGCCAGAGACCGCTCACGTCCCGTCTGCCGAGCCAGAGACCGCTCACGTCCCGTCTGCCGAGCCAGAGACCGCTCACGTCCCGTCTGCCGAGCCAGAGACCGCTCACGTCCCGTCTGCCGAGCCAGAGACCGCTCACGTCCCGTCTGCCGAGCCAGAGACCGCTCACGTCCCGTCTGCCGAGCCAGAGACCGCTCACGTCCCGTCTGCCGAGCCAGAGACCGCTCACGTCCCGTCTGCCGAGCCAGAGACCGCTCACGTCCCGTCTGCCGAGCCAGAGACCGCTCACGTCCCGTCTGCCGAGCCAGAGACCGCTCACGTCCCGTCTGCCGAGCCAGAGACCGCTCACGTCCCGTCTGCCGAGCCAGAGACCGCTCACGTCCCGTCTGCCGAGCCAGAGACCGCTCACGTCCCGTCTGCCGAGCCAGAGACCGCTCACGTCCCGTCTGCCGAGCCAGAGACCGCTCACGTCCCGTCTGCCGAGCCAGAGACCGCTCACGTCCCGTCTGCCGAGCCAGAGACCGCTCACGTCCCGTCTGCCGAGCCAGAGACCGCTCACGTCCCGTCTGGCGAGCCAGAGACCGCTCACGTCCCGTCTGGCGAGCCAGAGACCGCTCACGTCCCGTCTGGCGAGCCAGAGACCGCTCACGTCCCGTCTGGCGAGCCAGAGACCGCTCACGTCCCGTCTGGCGAGCCAGAGACCGCTCACGTCCCGTCTGGCGAGCCAGAGACCGCTCACGTCCCGTCTGGCGAGCCAGAGACCGCTCACGTCCCGTCTGGCGAGCCAGAGACCGCTCACGTCCCGTCTGGCGAGCCAGAGACCGCTCACGTCCCGTCTGGCGAGCCAGAGACCGCTCACGTCCCGTCTGGCGAGCCAGAGACCGCTCACGTCCCGTCTGCCGAGCCAGAGACCGCTCACGTCCCGTCTGGCGAGCCAGAGACCGCTCACGTCCCGTCTGCCGAGCCAGAGACCGCTCACGTCCCGTCTGCCGAGCCAGAGACCGCTCACGTCCCGTCTGCCGAGCCAGAGACCGCTCACGTCCCGTCTGCCGAGCCAGAGACCGCTCACGTCCCGTCTGCCGAGCCAGACACGCTTCACGTCCCGTCTGCCGAGCCAGACACGCTTCACGTCTCTTCTACAGAGCCAGTGCCCGTTCCTGAGCCGGAGGCAGAGCCAGTGCCCGTTCCTGAGCCGGAGGCAGAGCCAGTGCCCGTTCCTGAGCCGGAGGCAGAGCCAGTGCCCGTTCCTGAGCCGGAGGCAGAGCCAGTGCCCGTTCCTGAGCCGGAGGCAGAGCCAGTGCCCGTTCCTGAGCCGGAGGCAGAGCCAGTGCCCGTTCCTGAGCCGGAGGCAGAGCCAGTGCCCGTGTTTGTTTCTGTGTTTGTGTCTGTTCTTGTGGCTGTTACAGTTTTGGTGTCTGTTCCTGAGCCGGTGTCTGCTCCCGAGCCAGTGTGTGTGCTGTCTGCTCCCGAGTCAGTGTTGGCTGCTGAGCCGGTGTCTGCCCCCGAGCCAGTGTGTGTGTTGTCTGCCCCCGAGCCAGTGTGTGTGTTGTCTGCCCCCGAGCCAGTGTGTGTGCTGTCTGCTCCCGAGCCAGTTCCCGAGCCAGTGTGTGTGTTGTCTGTTCCTGAGCCGGTGTCTGTTCCTGAGCCGGTTGCTGTTCCTGTGCTCTGGCCGCCCGAGGGGTCTTCACCGCCCTGGCCGCCCGAGGGGTCTTCACCGCCCTGGCCGCCCGAGGGGTCTTCACCGCCCTGGCCGCCCGAGGGTTCGTCTCCGCCCTGGCCGCCCGAGGGTTCGTCTCCGCCCTGGCCGCCCGAGGGGTCCTCACCGCCCTGGCCGCCCGAGGGGTCCTCACCGCCCTGGCCGCCCGAGGGGTCCTCACCGCCCTGGCCGCCCGAGGGGTCCTCACCGCCCTGGCCGCCCGAGGGGTCCTCACCGCCCTGGCCGCCCGATGGACTGTCTGCTTCGCCCTGGCCGCCCGATGGACTGTCTGCTTCGCCCTGGCCGCCCGATGAACTGTCTGCTTCGCCCTGGCCGCCCGATGGACTGTGTTTTGCCCTGGTCTGTCTCTCCTGTCCCCCCCCTGGCCTGTCCCTCCTGTCCCGCCTGGGTCGGATGGAGCGTCTGGTAGCCGCTCCGTAGGGAGGGGGTTATGTCACATGTCTGTCCTGTCTTGTGTTGCACATGGGTGTTTATGTTGTGCCATGTGCTGTGGTGATTGTTTATCCCTCCCCCTTGTTATCTGATTATTGGTTTATTTGCTCCACCTGTCTGTCTCGTTACCCTCCTTTGTTTGCCTCTCTATTTAGTCTTCCTGTGTTTGCTGTCCTGTGCTCGTTCGTTGTATTTATTACGCGTTGTATTCTGTGCCTGTTCTTGCCCTGCCTAGTCTGTTTTTGGATTTTGATTTGGTTTGTTTGTTTATTTATGTTTGGTCTAATTAAAATACTTCTGCTCTGCACATGAATCCACGGAATTATTCCCGGTCCACCCGTGACACTTATAAATCAGTCTTATATTCCCAGTGTTTCTGCACCAAACTGAATACAATGCAATTGAAATTTTGTGTAGCCTACATTTTTCATTGTGAATTATTTTATATGGTGTATTTGTTGCTTTAATTTTAAATTGTGGATTATTTTATATGGTGTACTTTTGTTGTTTTATTTGATTCTGTAAAGCGCTTTTAGATGTAAAGTTAAAGGAGTTGACGCAGGGTTTTACATGTCCTATAAGTTGTGTGAATAGTCTAGTTGTGCTCTTGTAATTGTAAGGCTAAATCTGATTCTGTCTGCAGATATTACCACAAACTCAGGATGGATGCTATGTAAGAAGAGTTTGGGTAAGAAAGGTAAGCTAGAAGAAACCAAATGATCTATTAGCAACAGCATGTAGGAGAAACCACAGCGGTCCACTTTAGTCAGAATGGACACACACCTAATAAGGAAATAAGCATGTGCTTTAGTATAAATAGAGGATCTAAACTTTAATAAACAGCCTTTGTAAGCATGTGAAGATCCTCATTTGTCCGCATGTTTGTCAGAATAAGTCAAACTGCATACATCTTATAAAGCGATATATGCAATTGTAAAGCCTATCAATGGTGCAAATTAAGATTTTCCAACCCAATTGTCTTTTCAATTAAATTTATTGATTGGCTCAGCGTTAATGATTCGACTGGTCGAGACTGTTTTCCAAAGATGGCCCCTGCCTGTATACGCGAAGTGGACTGTCTTTATAAAATCTCTTCTTATCAAACTGTCTGTACACTTACAACCCTACTCAATGCTTCAGTTTGCATGTAGGGACCCTCATTATGCTACCGCTTTAGTGTTGGGCTATTTTGAGCCTTGTTAGTGGTATTAACTAGCGATTTTTATTTTCACTAATCTATGCCCTATATACTAGCGTTATAAGCTAAACAGTTTTTAGAGATAAAACTCTTTACATTCGATAATCATGAAAACAAATCTCAGAGAACAGTTGACTATGTACCAATGTGTAATTAGACCAAAGGTTCATTCTGCGCCGGAGTTTTCCTTTACGTTCAAGAAGAAGAGAATCAGTGTTAACAGGGGAATTTGTTGTAGTAATACCAGAACATTTAAATGCTGCACCTTGTTACTAAACTGTAGGGGGCTCTATCACATTATCTTCTTCCCAAAACAGCATTGCTTCTCTCCGCAAAGCTGAGAATTTTATATTTGAATCTTGTCTAATTAATCGTTTTAATTCTCTACGAAGTGAAAGGTCTCTTACATTCTCTGCAAACTGACTTCTTATTGTTTCTTCCCCACACAGCTCCACTCCTCCATTACAGCGATTTATGTCCCCTGCCAGGGATAACAATGAATGAGAAAATTCCCGCAACCCTTCACCAATCTTCTGTTTTCGGTCAAAAAAACGCTTTTGAGCAGCTGTCAGGGAATAAGGATGCCATACGCCTCCTTCAAAACTTCTAGAGTTAATGCAGAGCTCCTGCGTACCTCAGGTATATTATATCTTATCTCTTGTTTAGCTCCCCCCTCCAAATAGTCATAGAGAAACGCTGCTTGTTCTCTTTCTCTGTATTGCCGATAATTCATAGAGTTCTGCACTTCATCAGCCCAATCGTATTATGAGACCTGGGTCACGAGAAAACATTAACATCTTTTTATCTTTAGGCACATAAATCACTTCAACAGATGTTGTAACTCTACTTGTGTAGGTCGAAGAGGCAGCCGAATCAGCCAGGCCCACATCTGAAGGAGAATGCAACGTTTCCAAAGGATCTGGTGTTATTGTTCGTTGCAACTGAGCAGTCAGTACTTCATTCTGTTGTTTAAAGGAGAACTCTTGATCGCTATACCTTTGTGAGTACTGTCTATAGAAAAGACAAGAAAAACGGATTGGTGCTTGCCACACAGAGCTGTGACAGCGAATGCCCAGAGCTCCCACACGGAGAATATAGAAGATTTTGAACATATGGAAGTTTACGCTTCAAGGACACGGATTTCGGACAACTGGTGGTGATGTGTGGGTGTTGTGACCCAATGTCTACCGAGGAATAAAGCCTGTGCTGTAAAGAGTGGGGAAATCCATGTCCTTAAAGCATTTGCGTCATCTGCCAGTTGCCCTTCGGTCTGTCACCTTCTTTCCAACTCTTGTGAGGCTAGTTCTTACAATAACTGTTTTACAAACCATCATTACAACCTCAAAAGAAAGAAAATCGCTGCCATCTATCTGGCTCTGTCACACCTTGACACAGCTTACAACTATTTTGCAATCTAGGCACAAACCCTTGAAGAAATAAAATCGCAGCAACAATCTGGCGCCATTACAACTGAACTAACGCTACTCCATTTATAAAGCGGACATGGGACTGGAAACTACCGTACTCACCCTACCAAACACTACCGTAACTACTAGAGTGGTTACAGCCATCACATTATTACACAATGTTTGATTCAAAGTTTGTGATGTTGCAATTATACAAGATATGATTTATTTGTAGAATTGGTGTGTGGCGAGTCGGCGACCAGAAGACTCATAAGATTAAAACTTTCTGATCAAAATAAAAAAAAATAGTTGTATGTGTATTAAATATTTTCTGATGTGTTTCCTCTAATAAAATTGCATTGTATGATGATATTTTGTTATGTCTGTTGTGCAGCACTTTGGTCAGCATTTGTTGTGATGTCTGTCTGTTTCCCCGTTCTTTGTGTTTTTGGTTTAGTCCTATTTCCCGCTCCCCGTTATCTCTATTAGTCTTCCCAGGTGTCCCTGATTAACCACGCCCCCTTGTCATCTTGTTTAGCTTGTTTGCCCTTGTATTTTAGCCCTGTGTTTCAGTCCAGTCCTTGTGAGTTCTTGATGTTGTATTGTGGATGCTGGTTGTTCTGTTCCTGAGTCCTGTTCCCTGTCTGAGTCCTTGTCAAGTTTGGAGTTTGTTTAAATAAAGTGTGCTGCAAGTGGATCCTGCTTCTTCCTTGTCTCAACCACATCGTGACAGCATTCATGTTGTTTTAAGGTGCTTTATAAATAAATTTGACCTTTGGCCAGTGAAAGGACCGAGGATAATCTGATGGCTCCAAAATGTCGTACAGTGAGAAAGGTTCAAAGATGGTCTGGCAACCAAAGATAGCCTGCGATCATTTTCTGACAGTCATAAATTAAGCATGATCATCTCACAGTAGGCTATGTTTGCTGCTAGGACATATGTGACCTGAAAAAAATGCAGACACCCCTCGAAAATGCAATAAAAAATGGCGTATTGATCAGCGTGGTGCTAAAACCAAAGAAATTGCAAAATTGCATGATTTTCCCAAGCCATATTGTCCTCTTTCGCTTCCTCTTTTTTTCCAGCGCACATAAAAAAAAACAATTTTCGAAGTGTATCATCTTGATCTATTTGTTTACCACTAGCGCATGCTGATTTTATTCTATATCTTGTGTCGTGTGATCATCGTACAGTCAATATACATGTTGTACCTACCAAAGTTTATTAGATCCATGAGTGATTTGTAAGGACCTTATAGGAGTGCTGAAATCTGGCATTAGGGCCGGTTAATGCTTCCTTCACGGGTTGTCGGAAATGTCCTACTTCCCACTTCTGAAGTCGTGATTTCTTTGGAGTTTCCTTTGTGTCTTTTTTTATTCAATCAAACATCTGCAATCATGTATCTTTTTTCCCAGTTACATTATCAATGGATAGTTGCCTTTTCCTCCCTTTTTTTCAATTTTACTTGTGCTAAATTGTGACTTCAGAAACAAAAATTTGAATAAACGAAATCTAACTGATGTTCTAACTGCGCCGTGGGCGGTACCATTAGCACGGGGGTGTGGCCGTGGGCGGTACCATTAGCACGGGGGTGTGGCCGTGGGCGGTACCATTAGCACGGGGGTGTGGCCGTGGGCGGTACCATTAGCACGGGGGTGTGGCCGTGGGCGGTACCATTAGCACTGGGATGTGGCCGTGGGCGGTACCATTAGCACGGGGATGTGGCCGTGGGCGGGACCATTAGCACGGGGATGTGGCCGTGGGCGGTACCATTAACACGGGGATGTGGCCATGGGCGGTACCATTAGCACTGGGATGTGGCCGTGGGCGGTACCATTAGCACGGGGGTGTGGCCGTGGGCGGTACCATTAGCACGGGGGTGTGGCCGTGGGCGGTACCATTAGCACTGGGATGTGGCCGTGGGCGGTACCATTAGCACGGGGATGTGGCCGTGGGCGGTACCATTAGCACGGGGATGTGGCCGTGGGCGGTACCATTAGCACGGGGATGTGGCCGTGGGCGGTACCATTAGCACGGGGGTGTGGCCGTGGGCGGTACCATTAGCACGGGGGTGTGGCCGTGGGCGGTACCATTAGCACTGGGATGTGGCCGTGGGCGGTACCATTAGCACTGGGATGTGGCCGTGGGCGGTACCATTAGCACGGGGATGTGGCCGTGGGCGGTACCATTAGCACGGGGATGTGGCCGTGGGCGGTACCATTAGCACGGGGGTGTGGCCGTGGGCGGTACCATTAGCACTGGGATGTGGCCGTGGGCGGTACCATTAGCACGGGGATGTGGCCGTGGGCGGTACCATTAGCACGGGGATGTGGCCGTGGGCGGTACCATTAGCACGGGGATGTGGCCGTGGGCGGTACCATTAGCACGGGGGTGTGGCCGTGGGCGATACCATTAGCACGGGGGTGTGGCCGTGGGCGGTACCATTAGCACTGGGATGTGGCCGTGGGCGGTACCATTAGCACGGGGATGTGGCCGTGGGCGGTACCATTAGCACGGGGATGTGGCCGTGGGCGATACCATTAGCACTGGGGTGTGGCCGTGGGCGATACCATTAGCACGGGGGTGTGGCCGTGGACGGTACCATTAGCACTGGGATGTGGCCGTGGACTAACTTTACTATCATTTCATTGATGCAACTGCTTTATTTACACTGCATGCATGTTGAGGAGAAGTTTAAAAGACGGATAATAACTGCACTGTTAACCCTTGCTGTAAAAAAAGGGCAATTTTCTGACATTATCATTGGCTACCATTAAAACAGTGTTGCCAGTATTTTTAGTCTAACAGTGTGTGAAACGGTGGCCTGGCTACTTATTTCGCCCTCTGCCCCGCTGGGTTGTATAGCCTACTTACATGTGATCATCACAAAGTGTGAGCGCGTTCTCGTGGCATCTTCTCTCGCGCGCAGGTCACTGTAGTGTCCTGCAGGTGGCGCGCTTCGCCCTCATTTTACTCCTTTTTTTGTATCAATCAAAATAAAAAAAAACAATTTGGCATGCTTGCTTTGCATACTTTACAAATTTGCCAACATGTCAACATGGACAGATAACATTATTAAAACATTAAATAGAACAGAATTGACACATAATTGAATACAGCCACTTGAGAGTGTGCATGAGACAGGAATAGGTGCACTTAAAAATCCACTCTATCCACACTTGGGTGATGTCTTTAGGGTGTAGTCACAGTGCATGCATGAGAATTTTGTAAAACATTTGCAAATGCTTTTAAACACTTGATTAGAAGCAGCACAATTCAATTGCGTAATATGTTACAGAGGAACTACTAACTACATTTAGACGTTTATTTTAAAGTGAAACTTAAAAATCTAAAAGTGCACATAAAGCTCTGTACATTACAAACACTTACATTGTTTTCATCAAAAGTTATGCACACTTAGGCCAAATACAGGAAATGCAAAGACTGCGAGTGTGTGTAATGGGACAAACCCCACAAAATTACTAATAATAATAATTTCCCATATCAGTCGTGCTTTGACAGTATCAGGCAAAACAAAGAATCTACATTAATGTTCTTTGAAGAAGAAAAAAAGCGTTCTGGCATTTGAACGGTCACGTGTTTGAGCCACTCTTCCCCGCCCACGTCATCACTCTGTGACGCTCGCGGCCGCTCTAGGGTGCGCGCTTTCTTCTGCACTTGAATGCGGAAGTGGAAAAACACTTCCTTCTCGTTTCCGGGTTCCGCCTCGCGCACAAACGGAGCGACAGATCACTCGTACCGGGAGCTCACCGGCTCTTTAACCACTCGAGATGGCCGCTCGGTTACCGGCATGCGTTGTGGATTGTGGCACAGGGTGAGTTAACAACACAAATCTGTCCAGTACTAACGAAAACCGGCGCTACACGGGCGCGCGCTCGCTCGCTCGCGCTCCTGCACGGATAACATTCTCTTGCTGTATGGCTGGTTTCCGTTTATCAGCTGCTGTTTGGATTTTGCGATATTGGGGTTTTCCAGCACAAAGATGCGCAAATAACTGTCATGAAATCAGTGTGTTTGAGCTGATTGTGTGATGCTGAGATTACAGGCGCGCGGAACGGTGATATAAAACGCTCCGCTTTAACGCTCATATGACATTTGTGTTTTGTTCTTTTGCGGAGAGGACCGCATAACATTATTATATCGATGATGAAAATTTAAAGTAAAGGTGTTTGAAGAGCAGGTAAAAATGATTGAATCTGTTGTGTTTTCGTGTGCGCATGCGCACAGCTGCTTCCTCTTCTACTACTTCCGTATTCTTGCTGCGGCCTTATATGGACAAACAGAGAAAAACACGAAATCCTGTAATATCCATAACCTGTGTCAAATATCAATGTTGGACTAAAGTATTATAACCGCAAATCTGTCTCTGTTTTGATTTTGTGATGTTGTATTTGATCAGAACGGATCGACAGTGTTTAGGTTAGTTTGACATGTTGAGACATGAAACATTCTCCGATCTGTGTGTTATTAAGTGACCAATTATTATTATTTTTTTTAAAAAAGTTCTTAAATGCAAAAGGTTTGTGTGTTGGTCTATTGCGGTGTAATTATCGTTAAAAACAGTCAGTATGTGAGATATGATCCTCCACAGTTGTGATTTTAAAGAAAAAAATGTTTTATTTATAAACACACTTTGAATGAAGTGCTCATCATAAAGAAATATGATACTGATAGAATGAATTGTTCATAAATGGGACCCGCAGTGTTTGATTTATTTTTATCTGCTGCTCTCCAACCAGGAACTGCGAAATGAGTAACGTGCATGAGTGAATGAATATGAGCATTAATGTGTGCTTCTTTTTTTCAGGTACACTAAACTGGGATATGCAGGAAACACGGAACCGCAGTTCATCATTCCGTCATGTGAGTGTCTGTTCTTCTGTGCCGACATCTGTAGGGTGTAGTGCATGACACTAGTGTACTAGGCTGATGCCTGTATGGTGTAGTGCACATCTGTATGGTGTAGTGCACATCCATAGGGTGTAGTGCATGACACTAGTGTACTAGGCTGATGCCTGTATGGTGTAGTGCACATCTGTATGGTGTAGTGCACATCCATAGGGTGTAGTGCATGACACTAGTGTACTAGGCTGATGCCTGTATGGTGTAGTGCACATCTGTATGGTGTAGTGCACATCCATAGGGTGTAGTGCATGACACTAGTGTACTAGGCTTATGTCTGTATGGTGTAGTGCACATCTGTATGGTGTAGTGCACATCCATAGGGTGTAGTGCATGACACTAGTGTACTAGGCTTATGTCTGTATGGTGTAGTGCACATCTGTATGGTGTAGTTCACATCCATAGGGTGTAGTGCATGATACTAGTGTACTAGGCTGATGCCTGTATGGTGTAGTGCACATCTGTATGGTGTAGTGCACATCCATAGGGTGTAGTGCATGACACTAGTGTACTAGGCTTATGCCTGTATGGTGTAGTGCACATCTGTATGGTGTAGTGCACATCCATAGGGTGTAGTGCATGATACTAGTGTACTAGGCTGATGTCTGTATGGTGTAGTGCACATCTGTATGGTGTAGTGCATGACACTAGTGTACTAGGCTGATGTCTGTATGGTGTAGTGCACATCTGTACGGTGTAGTGTACATCCGTAGGGTGTAGTGCATGATACTAGTGTAATAGGCTGATGTCTGTATGGTGTAGTGCACATCTGTATGGTGTAGTGCATGACATTAGTGTACTAGGCTGATGTCTGTATGGTGTAGTGCACATCTGTATGGTGTAGTGCACATCTGTAGGGTGTAGTGCATGACACTAGTGTACTAGGCTGATGTCTGTAGGGTGTAGTGCACATCTGTAGGCTGTAGTGCATGGCACTAGTGTACTAGGCTGATGTCTGTAGGGTGTAGTGCACATCTGTAGGCTGTAGTGCATGACACTAGTGTACTAGGCTGATGTTTGTAGGGTGTAGTGCATGACACTAGTGCACAAGGCTGATGTCTGTAGGGTGTAGTGCATGACACTAGTGCACAAGGCTGATGTCTGTATAGTGTAGTGCACATCTGTAGGGTGTAATGCATGACACTAGTGTACTAGGCTGATGTCTGTATAGTGTAGTGCACATCTGTAGGGTCTAGTGCATGACACTAGTGTACTAGGCTGATGTCTGTATAGTGTAGTGCACATCTGTAGGGTCTAGTGCATGACACTAGTGTACTAGGCTGATGTCTGTATAGTGTAGTGCACATCTGTAGGGTGTAGTGCATGACACTTCGGTACCAAGTCGGTACTGAAATTTAAAAATGTGACGATATCAGCATTTCCCTCTAGCATTTTGAGTGCTATTTAACAGACTCTTAAACACCTCTGATTGGCCATTGTGTTGATGCACTCACACATATATGTCTGTGATTAGCAACAGTGATCAACAATGACATCTTTGACGCACTTCACCAAGCGCTTACACAGATACACAGGAGCGTTTAAAAGCAGGCGTCTATCAGCGGATCCCTACTATATACACTAATAGGTGCCGCTTTCAGAAGCTCTCTATTTGAGCAAGTGCTTGATGAAGAGGGTCAAAAATGCCATTGTTAATCACTGTAGCCAATCACAGACTTGTATGTTCACAACACAACATACAAGTCTACACAATGGCCAATCAGAGGTGTTTAAGAATCCGTTCAATAGTATCGATGCGGACATCGTCATATTTTTACATTTCAGTACGTACTTGGTATCGAAGTCGGTACTTTTGACAACGCTGTCTGTAGGGTGTAGTACACATCTGTAGTGTAATAGGCTAAAGTCTTTAGGGTGTTGTGCACGTCTGTAGTGTACTAGGCTAAAGTCTGTAGGGTGTAGTGCACGTCTGTAGTGTACTAGACTAAAGTCTGTAGGGTGTAGTGCATGTCTGTAGTGTACTAGGCTAAAGTCTGTGCACGTCTGTAGTGTACTAGACTAAAGTCTGTAGGGTGTAGTGCACGTCTGTAGTGTGCTAAACTAAAGTCTGTAGGGTGTAGTGCATGTCTGTAGTGTACTAGGCTAAAGTCTGAAGGGTGTAGTGCACGTCTGTAGTGTACTAGACTAAAGTCTGAAGGGTGTAGTGCACGTCTGTAGTGTACTAGCCTAAAGTCTGAAGGGTGTAGTGCACGTCTGTAGTGTACTAGCCTAAAGTCTGAAGGGTGTAGTGCACGTCTGTAGTGTACTAGGCTAAAGTCTGTAGGGTGTAGTGCACGTCTGTAGGGTGTTTTCAGGAAGCATAGTTAAATATAATTCTCATATAGAAGCTGCAGAAGAGTGCGCGTTTAAAAGCAGCTCCCAAAGCCAGTTTCTATCTTTTTTTTGTGGCTTTTTTTAGTTAATACAAATTTTTCTAAGTGCTTTATTGGCTTGAAATTGCTTTTCACCGACTAAAAAAAAGTCATTACGACTATCCCATTTCAGTTCTGTTGCGTCAGATATTTCTATTCACAGTTCAACTTAGTTCACATTTATTTGTGTAGTACTTTTCACAATACATATCGTTTTAAAGCAGCTTTGAGAAAGTGCGTGTGTGTCTGCATTACAAGTGTGTTGAGCACTGAATCACTAATTACTGGACAACTCATCGGACGAAAGATGTAAAATCATCTCAATCTTCACCACATCCTCAAATAACGCCGTTGTTCTTTTCTTGTAGACTCACGTCAGCTCTCAGTTCTCTCTTTACTGCCTTTCTTCATGTTTGACTGTAATCTGACCATTTCTGGCTTCCCATTAGGGGCGTCACGATTCTCAAAATCCTCGATTCGAATAAATTTCGATTAAAACGATTCGAAACGATTAAAAACGATCCTCGATTCGATTAAAAACGATTCGAAACGATTAAAAACGATCCTCGATTCGATTAAAAAACCCCTCGTGGACGAAGAAAGCCGTTGTGTTTACAACTGTGACAAATGAGCGCTTACCAGGATCAACTAAACGCTGTTTTTTCAAAATTATGTCAAGTTCGCGGCTCCATTGTTGCAGTAAACTTGCACAACGTTCTTGAATGAATTATTTATTAGACGCATGCCGGTCTGTTATTGTAGTAAACGTCGACATTATATTGGCACGCCCCCTAAACATGAAGTGGAACAAAACGAACTGTGATTGGTTGCGTTACATGTCAGTCAAACGTCCTCTCGGCCAAGAAAGGCTGCGATAGTCCAGACCATAGACATAATAAATACATAGACGCCCTATTGGCCGCTTTGGAGCGTTGCTGCGATACGTCAACGTGTCCGCCATTTTGCGGAGGGCAAGACTGCGCTGTGAACAAATGCAAGTAAACGGGTGAGCTGCGGTTTTCCTGGATAAAAACAATAATAATGTTTACATTTATCAGCCGATTTCAGTGGTTTGCACGCGGTGTACGTTACTATTACTAATTATATAATTACCAAATACAACCAGAAAAAAATGTTCGGTCTTGTTTGTGAAAGGTAATTCCCCGAGACCTGTTTTCAATTGTGTGGCGACTTGTACGGCCCCAAGCAGCGCACGAAACAGGCATTTTTCTCAATTCCCATAATGAGAGGTATGGGCAAGTTGTCCTCCTTGATATGGCGGCGCCGTTGACGTACGGTCCAGCAGCCAATAGGGTGTCTGTGTATTTATTATGTCTATGGTCCAGACCTTCTGCCGTCAGTCTGAAGGCTACGCGAGACTATAAACACAAGGTCTCTTGCTCTCTCCCTCTCTGCCGTGCACGCGCTATACGGTGTGGAGTTTTTTCTGTCTCGCATGCGCGCTCTTGCTCGCTCACTCGAGATTCCGGGAGATTTGAACTAATTTGCGGGCATCAGGGAGCCGCTATCAATATGCGGGAGACTCCCGGAACTTCCGCGAGACTTGGGATGTCTGCAAACTGTGGCTTTTTTGAAGCGCGAACGTTGTCAACATAACTCACTGGAAATCCAAAAAACTTCCACACCTGCGACTTCAATGAAAGAGGAGGGGGTTCAAGTTCTGTCGATGGGTCTCCTGCATCTGCAGTTGCCATGTAATCTTTTGAATGGCTGTAGAAGTTTGACCATAGACTCGCAGCACTTCAACCTATTTCTAAGTTGAACGCGTGTTTTTTTTCCGCTTGACATGCCGACCGGACGTGACGTGGGCATGGGGCGTGGCAGCATCGACGATTCCGTTTTTTAATTAGAAGTTCGAGATTGTGAATTTCGGTCTATTTCGATTTAAAATTCGATTTAAAATTCTTATCATCCTTTTCTTCTGTCAGGCATCGCCATTAAGGAGTCGGCGAAGGTGGGCGACCAGGCTCAGCGGAGGATGATGAAGGGTGTGGATGATCTCGACTTCTTCATCGGAGACGAAGCCATCGATAAACCCAATTACGCCACCAAAGTGAGTGAACGGTCATGAAAAACTGATTTAGTAGGTTCAAAAGTTTGGGGTCGGTGAGATTGTTTTAATGTTTTTGAAATAGGTCTAAACTGCATTTATTTGATCAAAAATACATACAAAATTGTGAGATATTATTACAATTTAAACAGCTGTTTTCTATGTGAATATATAGTAAAGCATCATTATTCCAGTCTTCAGGGTCACATGATCCTTCAGAAATCATCCTAATATGATGATATGATTATCAATGTTGAAAAACAGTTGCTGCTGCTTCATAATTTTGGGGAAACTGATACATTTTTTCAGGATTCTTTGATGAATAAAAAGTTAACAAAGAACAGCATTTATTTTAAATATATTTTTTGTAACATCATGAATGTCTTTACTTTCACTTTTGACTTGATTAATAAAAGGGAATTTGTTAAAAAAAAAAAAAAAAATCTTTTGACTATTAGTGTAGTCACAAGCAGGTTCTGGTCCAGTAGTTTGATTGGCCAGTTGTGGTATATGTTTGTGACGCTCCTTGTGTTTTCATTGGCAAGAACAAAAATCACATTTCTATCCATAATGTGTCAAAATGTCACATGAACGTTTTGTTTATTAATCTCTTAAATACTTGTTCGATTAAAATCCTTCCAGAAAACGTTTTTAGAATTTTTATCAAATGTAATTTAAAGCTGTTGTACTTTTCTATTTTACTTTGTATGGTTTTATTTAATTGTATTTATACAGCACCTGTACAACTGGCAGATAATGTACAGCATAATTTATGGACTGCATAATTTATCTGACACTCAAATTAGTCAAGGTTTCGTATCATCATCATCTGTGGAGTGTGAGAATCTGTTAGAAAGCGTGCCGTTCCTCTAGACGTGTGTGTGATCTCTGTGTGTGTGTGTCTCTGCAGTGGCCCATTCGGCACGGGATCGTGGAGGATTGGGATCTGATGGAGAGGTTTATGGAGCAGGTGATCTTCAAGTACCTGAGGGCCGAACCCGAGGACCATTACTTCCTGTTGGTGAGTAAAGCTCCACCTAAACACTGATGATCTTGTGCTTTAGGTGGACACACTAACACACGTGATAAAAGGCTTCTTTTCCATGTTAATCAGAGTTCGTGTCCTAACCAGCTGACGATAGAGACGGAGCGTATTTAGGCCACGCCCACACCCGGGGGGGGGGGGGGGGGGCGGCAATACATCCGTCTCCATTGACTTTGCATTGCGAGAAGCTGCCTCCTTGTCATTTATGACTTATAACAAAAAACAAAACAATGTTTAAAAGCTAATATGTGACACGGTGTACAAACAAGCTAAAAAAAAAAACAAATACGTTTTTATAAGCTGTCGAACTCAAAATCAAGCGTTTTTTTGCACAAAATTGGCCTTCAGATTATGATGCCTGTCACTGTCTCTACTATTTTAGAAATATTTTTTTTCTGTGACATCGTGGCTGGAAAAACAACATGCTAAGTATGACAATGATAATCTCAGGTACTGTTTATGTGTGTCATTTAATGTTAAAAGCATCTAATATGTTGTTAATATATCAACCTTTTTAGCCTTAGATCTTGTAAATAAATGACAGGAAACGCAAACGTTCAACTCAATGTGAACAAACAAATCTATTCTATGACAGATTGTATTAGTGTGCTTGCAGAGAGACTCCGCCCACACACTCTTCTGATTGGTTGTAATTTATACAGGTCCTTCTCAAAAAATTAGCATACTGTGATAAAGTTAATTATTTTCCATAATGTAATGATAAAACTTAAACTTTCATATGTTTTAGATTCATGGCACACCAACTGAAATATTTCAGGTCTTTTGTTTAATACTGATGATTTTGGCATACAGCTCATGAAAACCCAAAATTCCTGTCTCAAAAAATTAGCATACCATGAAAAGGTTCTCTAAACGAGCTATTAGCCTAATCATCTGAATCAACTAATTAACTCTAAACACCTGCAAAAGATTCCTGAGGCTTTTAAAAACTCCCAGCCTGTTTCATTATTCAAAACCGCAATCATGGGTAAGACTGCCGACCTGACTGCTGTCCAGAAGGCCATCATTGACACCCTCAAGCAAGAGGGTGAGACACAGAAAGACATTTCTGAACAAATAGGCTGTTCCCAGAGTGCTGTATCAAGGCACCTCAGTGGGAAGTCTGTGGGAAGGAAAAAGTGTGGCAAAAAACGCTGCACAACGAGAAGAGGTGACCGGACCCTGAGGAAGATTGTGGAGAAGGACCGATTCCAGACCTTGGGGGACCTGCGGAAGCAGTGGACTGAGTCTGGAGTAGAAACATCCAGAGCCACCGTGCACAGGCGTGTGCAGGAAATGGGCTACAGGTGCCGCATTCCCCAGGTCAAGCCACTTTTGAACCAGAAACAGCGGCAGAAGCGCCTAACCTGGGCTACAGAGAAGCAGCACTGGACTGTTGCTCAATGGTTGCATGTCATTCGGAAATCAAGGTGCCAGAGCCTGGAGGAAGACTGGGGAGAAGGAAAAGCCAAAATGCCTGAAGTCCAGTGTCAAGTACCCACAGTCAGTGATGGTCTGGGGTGCCATGTCAGCTGCTGGTGTTGGTCCACTGTGTTTTATCAAGGGCAGGGTCAGTGCAGCTAGCTATCAGGAGATTTTGGAGCACTTCATGCTTCCACCTGCTGAAAAGCTTTATGGAGATGAAGATTTCATTTTTCAGCACGACCTGGCACCTGCTCACAGTGCCAAAACCACTGGTAAATGGTTTACTGACCATGGTATTACTGTGCTCAATTGGCCTGCCAACTCTCCTGACCTGAACCCCATAGAGAATCTGTGGGATATTGTGAAGAGAAAGTTGAGAGACGCAAGACCCAACACTCTGGATGAGCTTAAGGCCGCTCTCGAAGCATCCTGGGCCTCCAGAACACCTCAGCAGTGCCACAGGCTGATCGCCTCCATGCCACGCCACACTGAAGCAGTCATTTCTGCAAAAGGATTCCCGACCAAGTATTGAGTGCATAACTGAACATAATTATTTGAAGGTTGACTTTTTTTTTGTATTAAAAACACTTCTTTTATTGGTCAGATGAAATATGCTAGTTTTTTGAGACAGGAATTTGGGGTTTTCATGAGCTGTATGCCAAAATCATCAGTATTAAAACATTAAAAGACCTGAAATATTTCAGTTGGTGTGCAATGAATCTAAAATATATGTAAGTTTAATTTTTATCATTACATTATGGAAAATAATGAACTTTATCACAATATGCTAATTTTTTGAGAAGGACCTGTATATTTTGTTGCATTTCGTAATCAAAGAATTGAATCGCATATAGTAACGCTTTGCGGCTGGTAAGGATAAAACCTCTGATTAACATTGAAAGACGCCTTTTATCACGTGAAGCGTCTGGTTAGAACATGACGTAACTCTACTAGATGTTCCTTTAGACCAGCGCATCACTTCCTGCTCTTGGTTTCTCTGTTGCAGACTGAACCACCATTAAACACGCCAGAAAACAGGGAGTACACGGCCGAGATCATGTTTGAGTCCTTTAATGTGCCGGGGCTGTACATCGCTGTGCAGGTATACACACACACACACACACACACACACACACACACTAGAGCTGCATGATTGGATGAATTGAGAATCACGATTTTTTTTTGTTTAGAATAGAGATCACGATTCTCCCACGATTCTGAATAGACAACTAAACAAAATAACATGTAATTAAAAAAGGTCCTGACAAAATGTTAATTGAAGTCTATTTTAAAAAAATATTTAATTAATTTGAAAGAATTGTTAAATAAATAAAAAAATCAGCTTGAGTGAATGATTCAATGACTCACTCATAAAGGCTTTGCTTGTTTAATTACTAAATGAATCAGGTGTTTTGAACATCTCTTGAATTAATGATTCAATGACAAATTAAAATGTATAGATTAAGTCACTTGTCTCCATCTACTGGCGTAATTGATATAATCTTTAATTGCAGAATTAAGTAACTTTCAAAAGGTGATTTACTCTACCCTACCATACACATCAGTGTTTATATCCGAACTATAAACTTTTGAGATAATGTGAATGTTTGTGACACAGAAATAATGATGTTTGAAAAGACTTTATGAAGCTGTTTCATATTTATACATGACAAATGCTCTCTCTGGATTGTTCGCTTGTCAAAGGTTTAATAGACAGCCGAATCGTTGTCATTCAGGAATTAGATCGCGTGGGTGTTTGAATCGAGATCACAATCTTTTTAACGATTAATTGAGCAGCTCTAAAACACACACACACACATGTCTGTGTTTGGCTGATCGTGTGTGTGTGTGTGTGTTCGTTAGGCTGTTTTGGCTCTGGCAGCATCATGGACGTCTCGGCAGGTTGGGGAGCGAACGCTCACAGGAACCGTCATCGACAGCGGAGACGGAGTTACTCACGTCATTCCAGTGGTACGACACACACACACACACACACACACACACACACACACATTACAGAACAATCATTCTCTCAAATGTGCCAAAACATTAAAACATGCCAGATAAGAAATCTGAAAATGTTGTAATTTCTTTATGATAGAATTATTTTATGGTTTGTCCTTTTACACTTTAATCTGTTTGAAACATCTGTTCACTTAATATATTTTTGTGTATTGTGTATTTTACTGCATTAAAATCTTCAGTGTTCTTTTTGTAATATGGAAAAGTTATTAGGAGGACAACACTAACTTAATTCTTGTTTTCCAGCACAAATATCTAAACATTCTTAAATCAAGATACATTTACTGGAGAAGCAAAATGACTGAAGATATTAAGTTTTGTTTACTGAAAAATGTGTCAAAATGAAGCGAGTTTAAAACAAGAAATAATATCAGGAAAATAATTTTGTTTTTCCTTTAAGTTTATTTTTCTGATCCCTTTGGCAGACATTTTTACTTGTTTTAAGCATAAACTCACTTAAGTCTGTTTTTTTTTTTTTTTTTAGAAAACTACACTTCTTTTTAGAAAATCTTCTTTAGTATCTTGATTTAAGAATGTGGAAAACAAGACTTTGCAGCGATTGAAACTTTGATGCCATCACATGATATGCATATTTTGATGTGCATTTTTCAGAGCAGCAGTTTGTGTTTCCTAATGCGTTTTGATCCTGTTGAAGTCGATCTACATGCTCACGGGACTCAATAGGACAGAGCAGGAAAGTTAAAAAGTCTCCGCTTTGATTTGATTGACAGGCGGAGGGATACGTGATCGGCAGCTGCATTAAACACATTCCCATCGCTGGCCGGGACATCACGTATTTCACGCAGCAGTTGCTGAGGGAGAGAGAGGTGGGCATCCCACCGGAGCAGTCGCTGGAGACCGCCAAAGCCGTTAAGGTGAGTGTGTGTGTGTGTGTGTGATCACATGAGCGTCTCGTTCTCCAGACTCGAGCCTTCATTTACACTGTCAGTGAAATGTGACCCAATTCTGATTTTTTTGTTCATATGTGACACAGATCGGATCTTTTCTATGACTGTGTAAACAGGAAAAAAAACGCATACATTCGGATATTTCGAGATCGGTTTCAGGCCTTGTTCATACTGTAAAACTTCAAATAATAGCCGAGTCCCAAATAGACGCCTGTCTCTTTTACACGCCTGGTGTGGCGACAGGTTTGGATAAATACAGGCCTGGTCTGTCTTTTAGTTTTGGGTTGTTTTTAATCTTCTAAAACCCGTCAGATCGTCTCTTTAAGCCAGTTCTAGGGTGCAGATTGCATCTGTGCGGAGCTGTTAGCGCACGCGAGGCAGAAGTGGAGGAGGAATTCACCATTGAACTTGTAGTTGAGGATCACGGTGATGATGATAGTGATGAATAGTGTACTTTTGTATCACATGATTGCAGTAGTTTTACAGCCCTCATTCTTTCTTGTTGATGTGTTTCGGGCAGCAAGTTCATAGGCTCGATGGATATTACCGGTAACTTGTAGGCCTATTGTTCAGCCCATGGCTGTCACACAGCGGACGACAAGCTCAGCGCCGCGTCTATGACAACTCGAGGTATAATGATATCCTCAATTCTTTCAGTTAACGGACGCTCTGAGGTAAAGTGTTCCGACTGTAGACTCACCAACGATTGTATTTAATTGTACAGTACAATCATAACATAGTACAGACATTATCTTAATTTTTTTTAAATTATTTAATAGCGAACTAAATGAATGTTCTGCTAGTTAACTGAAAATGTTTTATTTATTTGTATTAGGTACATCCGTGCCTCAATGTTTCAAAAAGTGGTGGGTACAAAATGACTCATGGCGAAATCGACGCCTATGTGCGTTACTTTGTATTGATTGAATAAACTGTCTCAGGTTGAGATTTAATTTGCTTGAGTTAAATGCACTTTATATGCTGTAAATGTTTACTTAGCTTACAAAGATAATACTTGAAGTGCAGGATAAACCTCTTGTAGTCTGTTGACATGCAACAAATGTTGAAAGTTGTGTAGCCTACAAACACCTGTCTTGTGAAAACTGCAAAAAAAAAAAGATCCAGATTCTTTGACAGTAGCGCAAATAGTTACTTTCCCTGGTAACGAGTTACTTTTATTATAGAGTAATTCAGTTACTAACTCTAAACTAACTTTTTGGAAGAAGTAGTGAGTAACTATAATTACTTTTTTAAAGTAACGTTCCCAACACTGGTCACAATAGGGCTGGGGGGGTATATCGAGTTTGTACGATATATACATTATTATTATTTTTTATTTTTATTTTACGATATGGAATGAGGCAATATACCGTTTATATCGATACAGTAGTTTGATACGAGCACATCTGAGAAACAGCGGAGGATGCAGTGTAAATATATAGTACAATTTGTCCTAAACATGACACAAGCTTATATTAACCCTTAAAGGGCTTCAAAATAACTGGTAAGATAAAGTTAACCAGTTTAAAGCAGCTTGCCCTGTCAGATACTGTTGCTGACTGACAGATAAATACTTGCGCTGTTTAATGCGTTTGAGATGTGGTGCTTTCCTCACATTTCACAGGTATATTAAAGAGTATATTTGATGTGATGAATTGTTCTGTCATTTATCAGATTTACCAATTGTTATAATTTCAATTTGTGCTGGTTAATTATGAACAATGGGTAAAATTGGGGGGCGGGGCTCCATTAGGACTCCTCCCCTAACCGCATGTGATCTCACTCCAACCCTGGGATCAAGTCCACGCCGAACTTCCCGAACTCAAATGTTGTGGGCGGGGCTAAGTTCAGCTAGCATCCAGGCTACCAGCCCTAGGTCACAATTGAAAGAACGTGTAAACGGACGGTAAAATATAGGCAACAAATCAGAATTGAGCAGTGCCGTGTAAACGAGGCCTCTGAGCGTGTGTTTCTGCTGTGCAGGAGCGCTACAGTTACGTCTGTCCTGACCTGGTGAAGGAGTTCAGCAAGTACGACACAGACGGATCCAAGTGGATCAAGCAGTACACCGGCATCAACGCCATCAGCAAGAAAGAGTTCACCATCGACGTGGGTTACGAGCGCTTCCTGGGACCTGAGATCTTCTTTCATCCTGAGGTTAGTACATGCGCACAGACATCTTTCTATTACTGCTATTAAAGGGGTGGCTGATTATGATTTCACTTTTCAAACTTTAGTTAGTGTGTAATTTCGCTGTTTGAGCATAAACATCTGCAAAGTTACAACGCTCAATGTTCAAAGCAAACGAGGATATTTGCTTTTTAAGTAATCGTTTAAGGACTTCAACAAACGAGCTTCCTCCCGGGTAAGTGACATCACAAACCCTAAAATTTGCATAAACCCCGCCCCCGGGAACAATATTAATAGTGCTAATAAAGAACATTATAGTAACAATTGTTACATAGGAGGAAGGATGGAAATAAAAATCGACCAACACAATATTGGCAATAAGGGGGGAGTGGGGTGGTGATGGTAGTGACAATGGTAATAGATAATAAATGGTTACTTTGTTTACGCATACACACACATACTCACACTCACACCCGCTCACATACAGACTTAGATCAAACAGGAAAATCACTTTTATGTCACTTCTGGAATTATGGATTTACAAGATTGCTCACTACTGCACTATGTTGGTTTGTATGTATGTATGTCTGACTGTTAAAAAAAAAAAAAGAACATTATAGTATCTGCATAATAATCTTTGCACTTTTTCTTTTCTTTAAGCACATTATCATCGTATCAGCAAAATTTATTATCAGTCGACATCTTATTGATATGAATTGATATTAGTACACAAACCAATTTTTGTCCAAAAGTGATGTCTGGCCTAGGAAAATTGACGCTCTTTATTCAAAAGATTTTCTAAGCATATTGCGTAGTTGTGCTTGGAGTCGATTGTTTTATGTGATAATTGCACAATGAAATTTTTTTTATCCAGGCTGTCATACAAAGAAATTATGAACACATGCAGAATCAATGAATATTAATAACTGATTATGTTGTAGTCAATGTATGCTTTCTTCATGCTTTTTTTGTGTAGTAAAATAAAACCTATAGCTGAATTTTGCCAAATAATTTTGTCAGATAAATACCTTAACAAAGCAGAGTGTTTTGTTTTTCCCTCATAATTAAAAAAAAATGTTGACTCTTATATTTTGAAGGTCATTTAAAACAAATAACCCCTTTGGACATCATTTTTGGCCATTACTGCTGTATCTACATTCAGTATGTTAAACATGTTTTGCTGATAAGTCCGAATGTGTGCCCCAGTCTGTTTAATTAAGTAATAAAATCTCAGGTACATTACGAAGATATTTTGGGGGGTTGTTCTGTAGGGTCAAGTCATCTTCATTTGTATAGCGCTTTTAACAATGTAGATCGTTTCAAAGCAGCTTTACAGAGATAAACATATAATTTAAGCTAACAGAGATTGTTTTGGCTTTATAGCGGTTCTTGAATAATGTTATTTTCCAGCTAAAGTTAGTTTTGATTGATTCACTTTCGTTGAAATGATCATTTGTTATTAAATTAGGGGCCGCTAAGACGACACCGAGTATTCAGAGAGTGTTCATTTTGTTTGTGCAGTTTCTTCAAAAAGGTCTTACAGGTGAAACTCGAAAAATTAGAATATCGTGCAAAAGTTATAATTTTGATGATTATGGCTTACATCTTCTGAAAACCCCAAATTCAAAATCTCAGAAAATTAAAATATTACATGAAATCAATAAAAAAAAAAAGGATTTTAAATACATAAATGTCGGCCGTCTTAAAAGTATAATCATGCATATGTATATAGTTATATATACTAAATATATTAGTTTCACCTTTTAATTTGAATTACTGAAATACATGAACATTTTTTTTTTAGTTTTACCTGTAAGTTGGATATTATAAATAGTCCCCAAAAGTCACGCTCACACACTTTTGTTTCCTCTTTCAGTTCGCTAATCCAGACTTCACCCAGCCGATCTCTGAGGTGGTCGACGAGGTCATTCAGAACTGTCCCATCGACGTGCGCCGTCCACTCTATAAGGTCAGGAATGTTTCTCTGTGCTGAAGGATCATGCTTGCTACTGGTCTTAAGAAGTCTTAACTCTAAATTTGCCCTTCCATAATTTAAGGCCTTGGAAAGGTCAGAGCAGGAAGTCTTAAATTCATTAAGTCATGCATTAAACTGCAAAAAAATAAATACTAATTGTTGTGTTCTAGTACAAATATCTAAATTGCTGCGTTTACTTGAAGCAAAAAGAATCTGAAAAATGTTTAAAACAAGAACAATCTGCCAATGGGGTCAGAAAATGTTTTTCCTTTTGAATTAAGATTATTTTTCTGACCCCTTGTTTAAAGTTTTCATGATTTTTTTCAAAAAGCGACTTAATATCTTCAGTCATTTTGCTTCTCTAGTAAATGTATCTTGATTTAAAGGGGTCATGACATGTTTTTTTGTTTTATGTTCCCTTAGGTGTAATTATAGTATTACTATAGTTTTTGGTACAAAAAAAAACTTAAAAAATGTAGTGATTTATGACCTTTTCCCACCCTGTTTCTCCCCCTCTGATTCAAACAGTCTGTTTTGGAGGTGTTTCCCCTTTAAGAGTTCAGTGTTAACGGCCATTGTTATGATTGGCTAACGTCAGTGCTGCATATGCATACATTATTAACGTTAATCATTTTATATCACATGTAGGCTACTGCACAATGCTCCGCCACGTGAAACTTCGGTCTTCCGATCTTTTACCATCGTGTCAATTCTCAATTGATTTTGATTCATATGCGCGAGGGAGAGAGAGAGGGAGAGCAAGACAGTTTGAAGGCGCGCGCGCGGCCGGGGCTTTCTCTCTCTCTCTGCTCGTTCTTTCAGTAACATGCGCCCTGTCACACTCATCTACATCACTCACCGAACAAATAAGGCTTTGGCGGGCTGCATATGCTGCAAATAAACTGCATCAACTTTCTTTCCCTGACGTCTGGGTGTGGCATCGCATGATTTTTTGTTAAAGTTATGATTGAAAGTTTCCATATTCTAGTGCTGGGGTAATGTAAATCTGTTGTACGTTGTATTTTCAAACTCTAAAGTGTTTCTAATACAACTCATTTGTATTTCTTCCTAGAGATTTACATTTAGAGAACATTGATGTATTATGTTTTATTAAAGTTATTCCTTAAATTTGTTTAATTAGTCTTAAAAAGTTATAAAGTCTTAAATCTACTGTTAAAAAACTCTGATTTTGACATTTTGTGTT
>CM060624.1:2497090-2549590 GCA_030578275.1 Meda fulgida
AAGGGTGTAAAGAATCACATGTTGAACTGTGTGTACGGCTCCATCTTGTCCTTTATTTTAATGTTTTATGACCCTTGACCCCTACCACATTAAAGCAAAGGGTTTCCCGCTCTACTTTGAAACTTGCTTTCAATCTATCAAATTTGTGACTAAAAGAAAACTTAAAAAAAAAAAATCCCATATACTGGGTTTTCTGTCTCTCTCTTTTTCTTTCGTGGCATTTTAGATACTCAACTGCTTTTACCTTGAGATGTCATTTATTCATGATTGCAGACCAGTCATGTGAACATGATTGTGCCAGTATTAGCAGAAGCTTGTTTTGATAAAGGCAGATGACACATGGGTGGGATTTATAAGTGTAATGGTGAAACATTCCAATAAAAGCTCATGGTTTCTAATGAACAGGCTCTAGTGTGTGTTTTCAGCTCTATTTCTGACGTGACCTTCAGTTCAATAGGTTTAAAACGTCATTCTCCTCTTAGTATCGAGTTTTTCAGGAGCTTGGCCAAGCATTTTAATCTCATGATATTTAGGCCTACTGTTAACTACCATCCAAAAGTTTGGGGTTAGTAAGATTTTTGGTCAGAGTCTTGAACATAAAGGAAGATATTTTGAAGAATGTGACCAAACTGTTTTGGGGCACCATTGACTTCCAATATGGAAAAATATACCATGGAATTCAATGGTGCCCCACAACAAACATTCTTCAAAATATCTTTGTGTTCAGCAGAGCAAAGAAATGTATATGGGTTTGGAACAACTTGAGGGTGAGTGTAAATGACAAGAGTTTTTATTTTTGGCTGAACTATCCCTTTATAATAAGGTCTCAAATTGTAATTTTTACAAATTGTAAATTTATTCATGGATTTTTTTTCCCGAAATGTTTTTAAAATGTTAAGTATGTTCATGCGGTATAGATACAGTCGGTTGTCTGGGAACGCCCCGTCACGTGATGTGAAGTTACCCCGTGGGGGAAAACATTGCCTTGGCGCTCATTGAAATACAGCCGACAATCATGCCGAAGAGTTGTTTTGTCGTTTTCTGTACTGCCAATATAAACAAAAATGATATATTGAATTTCTACATTCAACAAACCCGTTGATAAAAAAGGTGTGAGCCTCCAATAATTTCGAGATGACAAGACACGTCACGTTCTACTCGGAGCTGTTTAACGCTTTTCGATTTTAAATACATACATATAATATAAATTCACTTAAAGATTGATAGATTTTTATGCTATCAGAAACATAATGTTAAATTATAATCAGCTGCATTCTCAGTCTTTCTTCATATTTAAATAATCTAATTTAAATCGCGCTGAATTGGACTCTCGCGAGAAGTCTATATTCGCGCTTGCGGCCGCTCAACTCTACGCAGCCAGCAAGCGTCATTTTACCGATTAAAACCGGGGTGTGTGTGTGTGTGTGTGTGTGTGTGTGTGTGTGTGTGTGTGTGTGTGTGTGTGTGTGTGTGTTTAAAATATGTCGAACTGAATAACATCAGTCCTTTAACTTGCCTCGCGAAAACAGATGAGTAGAGTTAAAACACGTTGAATGGCTGCTTAATTGAGTCTAATGAGTGTTTAGATGTGAGTTTTTGACAGTTGGAGTTTGAACGCGGTCTTGGTTCATTTGAACATTCCGTCGATGTAATAATGTGTATATGTATATGGGATAATTTTTCCGAGTTTTGATCTTCATTTTTAGGAAAACCGTGAGTCGGATCAGTTATGTAACCTCTAAAGCCAGAAAGTCATAATTCAAGTTGTCAAATTGTCAAAACACCTGCTGATGTTATTTAAACCACAAGTAACATAACAGACCCAGAAGAAGAAGGTTGAGATGAACTGTATGAGTTACGATGACTCAATTACTGCACGAGTCTGAGAGAGATAGAGACAGAGGGGGGAGAGAGAGGCAACACTGCTCTCTCAATTCATTCGCGTTCATGATGATCGAGGAGCTTCTGTCAGACCGTGTATATATCTATGCTGCTGTCGTTAATCGATCACACCTTTGGATCTTCGTCGCTTCTCCTCGATGAATCAAACCGCCAGCGCCTCAGGTCATCAGGTCAAATGTCAGTCATCAGCCAAGAGCATCACGGTAAGTGTTTTTGTGTGTTTTTTCCAATGCACTGACAGGTTGTTTGGCGTGATACAACTAATCAAACACAGATTATCAATAATAATTGAGCTGATGGGATTGTCATTTAACACCGGTTTGTTTTATTTATTTTTTACATACATGACGCACAAATGCAGATGAAATCAGACCGTTTAGATTTATGCATGGAGTCAGCTGTAGCCTAACTTACATGATGGTGTGCAGTTCTCCAATGCATTAACAAAGGCAATGTTTACAATGAGAGATTAGTGTTTGTTTGGTCATCTTAATTAAAAGTCCATGCATGATTGACAGCTGGCAAACAGTCTGCAAGAACTGATGTGATGAGGGGTTGAATGCTCATGCACGAATGAATTCAATCCGAATTCAGATTCTGAGAGTTTAATTAATGAACTCTAAACTGTGCAATTCGAGATTCCCAGTCACATAATTCAAGAGCAGAGAAAACAGACACCCTGGAATGTCACCCTTTTTATTTAGTTAGTTAGATAGATAGATAGATAGATAGATAGATAGATGCTTTAACTGTGATTTTAGAGTGTTACTGATCATTTTATTCTTGGATAGACTACTATAGAATATAATGAACTTTCCCAATCCTAAACTAAGTTTTCTTCTCTAAATTGTCTGAAAAGTCTTGATTTTGTTTTTGGGCTCTACTAGAACAGTTTTTCATGCTTTAATGTTAAAAAAACACATTTCCCCCAATATTTTGCGGCTCCTCTCTTCCCAGTCTGTCAGTAACTCTGTTCACTTCCTGTCTCTATGAAGCCCCTCCTTCTGAAAAGCACACTGTGCTCTGATTGGTCGGCTGGAGCAGTGTGTTGTGATTGGTCGAGCGCTTTGAGTGTGTCAAATTCAACTAATTTAGATTAACTTAATAAACGTCAATAATTAAAACTCTTTAGACTTACATCATACCCTGCTATGTATGTCTTTTTTTTTATTATTGTGTAACATTTTCGGAGAGATGTGTTTGTCAGTGCTGACGGTGTTGCCAGTCATGAGATTAAAGAGGAATAATCGGACTGATTTAATTTAATTTTTAATGTTATTTTGTTTATTTTTGCATTATATTACCACCCATTATTGTCAATCCAATCTGCACTCAAACACTGAGGACATAACTCATTTACAATGATCAAACCAGATATTTTTAAATAATCGTCTATGGGCTGGAAATATTCCTTTATTTAAACAACTTCAATTCAGTCTAACTATTGATTATTGCATCTTAAAGTGCATGAAAAACAAATTATTTACATAACATACATAATTAAATACCATATGTTTCCCGCCAAACCTTTAATCTAATTCCCCCATAATAGACTTTAGTCGTGATTTAATATTTGTCTAGTTCTAATGTCGAAATATTATACTGATTGTAAACCGAGTTTGGTGTCTTTAGAAGAAGTTTCTGTGCTGAATTGTACATAAATAAGTCACAGCCATTGATACATGCATGGAAATGTGCTCAGTTGCTGGCCTTTTACGTCTAGGAGATTTTTAAGTCTGTGTTCAGGTAATTGTTGTTAGGAAGTCATAAACCGATCGTGTGTGTGTGTGTGTGTGTGTGTGTGTGTGTGTGTGTGTGTGTGTGTGTGTGTGTGTGTGTGTGTGTGTGTGTGTGTGTGTGTGTGTGTGTGTGTGTGTGTGTGTGTGTGTGTGTGTGTGTGTGTGTGTCGGTTCCTCTTACAGCAGTGCTGTAAATGAGAGGTCGACCAGTAACACAGTCCTCATCACTGTCCATCATCTCACACACACATTATACATTCACACAATGCAATTAGTATGGCACTATAGTGTGTTTGTGTGCTCATATTACTTTAGAGAGGCTATCAGATATGCTTATAACAGGAGACTCCGGTTACACACTCACACAGAGTCACAGAAACCATTGCAGCACTTCCTTATATTACACTGAAACGTGTATGTGCCCTGACAAACGCAGATATCTTCTTTTTTTTTTAAAATACTTTAACATTTATTTGACAAAAAAGACAAACTACAGCTACAGGTTTTATATTAGTATGCAAAACAAATAGATAGAAAAACAAGAAGCTCACAGGAAAAATAAGCTTTGACTACAACATAAATCAGCTATTAATATTTCATTGGTTTTCTCTTAATTTATAATTTCTTTGTATGACAGCCTTGATAAAAATGATGTTGGCCGGATTTGTAATGTTTCATTGCGTTTTTATCACTAAAAACACAAATGACTCCAAGCACAACTACACAATATGCTTACAAAAAGTTTTTTCTACTCTTGAATTAATTGAATGTTCACTAAAAACATCCTGCATTCATTCTGTAAGGTGAAGTTTGTTCAGTGAAATAACACCATTACTGCGTAATAATCAGATGGCAAACATTGAGTCACTTTATTTGGCAGCTGATATGTGTCCAAGTGCATTCATTTCACACAAGATGATTTCAATTTTATAAAACTGTCCCCAGTATGTATTCATATTTGTTAGACCATGTCCTTCACAGTCTGGCTTCGTTTCAAAGTACCTATAAATGATTCGTAACCTTTACGTTTGTGGCCTTTACAGCCGCTGTGTCGAGTGTTGAGGTGATTTTGCTTTACAAATGATAGTTTCCCGTTATTGGTTTTCTGGCATGTAAAAAAGGAGTTAAAGATGATTGCTTGTAGATGATGTTGGTGGGCGGCAGCTCGCTAATGCACCGCATAACTCCACACGCACCCACGCAACACATGCAGAAACATGCAAACACCACAGCGTTTGTGTATTCCAATGCAAATTCTCCTTTCATTTGATATTGACATGGTGTCCAGGTGAAGGATGTTTACCCTATCAACAGTAAACCAGGACCACAGCCTAGTATTTTGTATATTGTTTAACATACTGTTTATTAAAACCAAATTACTTTAAAGGAACATTCCACTTTTTTTTGGAAAAAGGCTCATTTTCCAACTCCCCTAGAGTTAAACAGTTTTACCGTTTTCAAATCCATTCAGCCGATCTCCGGGTCTGGCGTAGCCCTTTTAGCATAGCTTAGCATAGATCATTGAATCTGATTAGACCGTTAGCATCTCTCTCAAATAAATCACCAAAGAGTTTCGATATGTTTCCTATTTAAAACTTGCCTCTTCTGCAGTTAAAATAAAATAGCCCCTCCTTCTGAAAAGCACACTGTGCTCTGATTGGTCGGCTGGACCAGTGTGTTGTGATTGGTCGAGCGCTTCGAGTGTGTTTGGGAAATGTCCCGCCCTTACCATAACCACCAGTTTCAACACTCTACTAACTAACTCAACCAGGCCACGCCCCTTTATTCTGAATATGAATTATTTAAATGAGGAATATTCTGAAGAAAACTCAAGACTTCAATGGAGGCGTTTCATGGAGTTCAGAAACACTGACACTGATATAGAGAATAACTCCTGGAGGGACTTTCAGAGCTTTTACATGCTTAAACTGCAACATTACACACTAAATGAACATGGAAGAAAGCATAATTGGAGCCCTTTAACTCTCCACTCGATCCGTAGCCTATTTTTGTACTGTTTATTATTTCCTCAACTTTTTCTTTCTCCTGTTTCTTAGCAGCAGACTTAAGTGGCTTTCTTCCCACACATTTTCCAGCAGTTGTAATGGATCTAATGGCTCTTCATATTGGAAGTTACACACAGATGCTCTATATAATTCGTCGCCATAAAGTGGCACATTGCAGCATTGGGCCTTGATTTGCACTATATAGTGATGCTGTGCGTTTGGTATAGATGTTAAAGCTGATTTAGAATCTCTTTTATTCATCAGTTTATCGTCTGAGGAACCAGTAGTAATTCGCTATTTGACTGCACTGACAATCAGATGAGAATTGAGCTGAATAATTGCACTATTGTCTTTTTATACTATTTTAATTTAAAGTTTTAAAATTTGAAGTCTCATATTTAAAGTTGCTGCTTTGAAACTCTGTATTGTATAAAGCGCTATAGAAATAAATGTGATTTTACTGACTTTAATCTACCAGAACTACTGGAATAAATTACCAGAATGCAATTTATTGCTGCATGTTAACAGTGTTGAGTGTAATGCATTACCAAGTTATTAATTACTGTAATTTAATTACTTTTCCCTTGAAAAAGTAAAGGATTACTCTTAATTGTTCTGTAATTTAATTAGTTGCTTCTGATTTAATTTACTTAAACACTGTATATAGAACAATTTATTATAACAAAATAGTGGATTTAACATCAAAATCTATGTAAATGTATGTTTTTATTGTTACCTTTTCCCTTTAAATACTTTGCTCAGTTCAATAATTTATGCAATTTATATTATTTATTTGAAAGGATGAGCAGTTTCATGTCTATCCTTGTAATGTTCAACTGGTCATGGTTGATATGGGATTTAGTAGTGATTAGTAATAAGTAATGCAATACTCTTTAGAGAGAGGGAGAGTAATTAGTATAGCGATAGTATACTGGGGATATGTGTTTTTAACGACCTTACAAGTTCAACTGAGGAAAATATAAAAAAATATATAAAATATGAGTTGGTTAAGGTATTTATCTGACAAAATTATTTGGCCAAAAAAAAAAAATCAATCTACAGCCACAGGTTTTATTTTACTATGCAAAAAAAAGAAAAAGAAAAAAAATCATAGAAAACAAAAAGCTCAGGGCAAAAAGAAAACAGTGACTACAACATAATCAATTATTTATATTCCATTGGTTCTCTCTTGTTGCGTTTTTGCATGCGTTTATAATTTCTTTGTATGACAGCAGATAATAATCTCACATTTCATTGTGTTATCGTCACAAATAAAACAATCGACTCCAAACACAACTATGCAATATGCTTACAAAATCTATAACAATATTTGAATAAAGTGTGAAGATGTGTGTTTTCCTAGGCCAGGCATCACATTTGCCCACAGCTGCACACAATACTTCTATCAAACTGATGTGATTAAGCTCATAATCGTAGTAACCATAATGGTAGTAAAAAATGTGGCGTATGATATGCTGATTTCACTTTTCACATCACTTATGGCCATGCACTACTGCAGATGCACTGACTGCTGAACGCCTCATTCGTGACCACTAGAGAGCAGTGCAACATGGCAGCCTGCATGAACTTCACTCAATCAATACCTAAAATAAAGAAAACCCTGAAGTCAGTCGTTTAGTTTCAGATGTGGAGAAGTTCTTCAGCTCTTCAGAATGTTTTATGTCCCCATGATAATATACTGCATAAAATATTAAACAATGAAGTTTTAAAGATGTGAAACGCAGTGTTGTAGTGGAGACCAGCTCACTCGAGTCCGAGTCGAGACCGAGACCAGAGAGGTTGGATAATCTAAGACCTAAAGATATCTTCAAGGATATGTAAAATATTTGGTGATAACAATAAATTTGGCACCATACTCAAACAGTAAATCAAATATACCATGGAATCATGTACACTGTAATGGTAAAAAGGCCACATAGTAGGTGGTGTAAAGGTCATTTTATTACAATTATGACTTACAATTATTACAATCAGTAAGTGCTCTTGTCCACACAACATTACTGTACTACTATACAGTAAGACCACATAACGTTTTCTAGTACAAGTAACATTACTGTACCGCTATACCTGTATGTTCAACTGTAACAACTTTTAGCCTTTAAAGGATTAGTTGACCTCAAAATGAAAATTTCCTAATTTTTTAGGAACGTTAGTTTCAAGTCATGCGCTCAAACATCAATTTAAAGAAATATTAACATACAGTAATAATCATGAAATATTTTGAATGGGACTCGAGTGGACTCGGGAATAAGTCGGAGTCCTAATATGTTCGAGTATGAGTCAGTTCCGAGTCAAAATGCACACGAGTCCATGACAAGACCGAGAAAATATGGTCTCGAGTCCGAGTACACACCGGTGAAACGTATTAGTTTTATCATGCAGTGATCCCTTTATTCTGACTGTCCTTAAAAAAAAAAGACCACACCTGGTCATTGATGGTTCCATGGAACCACAAAAAGTCATTTATAGTGGAAAAAGGTTATTTAGATCATTAAAATGTTCTTCAAACTAGGAAAAAAATGGTTCTTTTAAAAACTGATCACTGAAAGGTTCTTTGGGGAACCAAAAATGGTTCTTCTATGGCATTGCTGTGAAAAACCCATTTAGGAACCTTTATTTTTAGGAGTACACTGCAAAGAAATTATTTTCTTACTCATTTGTACTGGAAAACAAGACACAAATACTTTCTGAACATTCTTAAATCAAGATACACTGATGACGAATCTCTTGAATTCAATGACAAATACGTTACGTTTGTTTAGTCACTTGTCTCCACCTACTGGTGTAACAATGTAAATATACAATCATTATTTGATGCATCAAGTTACTTTCAAAAGATGATTTACTCTATTTTGATCACTACTGTAGACATCAGTGTTTATATCATATGACATATTCACCATTATGGTTACTACGATTATGAGCTTAATCCCATCAATTTGATAAAAGTATTATGTGCAGATAGTGGCCAAAAGTTATGTCTGAAAAAACTAACACTGTATTCAAATATTATTTTAAAAATCTGTTAAAGATTTTGTAGTCATAGTTGTGCTTTGAGTCGATTGTTTTATTTATGATAATAACGCAATAAAACATTCTCAATTGTGCCGACGTAATTTTTGTCCAGGCTGCCATACAAGAGAAAACCAACTAAATATTAATAACTGATTATGTTGTAGTCAATATACTTTTTCCTAAGGAAAATAAAACCTGTAGCTGTAGTTTGCCTTTTTTGCCAAATAATTACTTGCCAAATTACTTAAGTTTAGTGTTTTGTTCTGCCTTCATATTTAAAATATTAAAAAAGATCAAATATTTTCCTCATATTTTGATGGTTTAATCGAGCAAATATCCCTCCTGGACATCACTTTTGGCCCCTACTATATCTGGTTTATATAAAACAAACTATTTTCAAACAAAGAGAATAACTCTGCTTTGTGCTTCGAGGACGGGACCGAGTGATTATTCATCAATGGCGTGTCATTCAAAGCCAAAGTGCTTTTTCATCCCACTTTTGGTCTTTCTCACATGAATCAGAAGAACAGCTGTAGTCGCAGCCTAATTAAATTTAGTCACAACCACAGGAAAATGCTCTGATATTGTTGATCAGATTATGTGTCAATTTTAAAGCTGTAATCCTCAATTAAGAGCGTGTCAGTAAAGGTCGCCCGGGTCACAGGGCAGAAGACTTGGAGAACTTTATTAATAGCGCTGAATCCAGCACGTACTTGTGTAATTATCACTCTGACCCAGAATAATTAGCATACACTCCCGTGAGAGAGAGAGAGCTGTCTCACCTTAATGAGTGTAAAGCCACCATCACACACACACACACACACCAGATGAAACCAGGACACGTCTTTTCGACAGATCCAGTGAGCTTTAGTTCAGCTCTGGTTCTGGTTAGTCGAGTAGGCAAGGCACTTTTATTTGTAGACGTTTAAAACAGCCACTGCTGACCAAAGTGCTGTACAATCACTTCAGACAATAAAATACATAAACAATCAGGAAACTCACACAAATTCATAAAATTACGTTGAACCAAAAGCCAGAGATGCAAAATAAGTCTTTAGTGAGGATTTAAAGCTATCAACATTGGAAGACAGCCTTAAATGTTCCGGAAAATTATTGCAGCAACAACAAAAAAGGCACGATCACCCTTTAATTTCAATCTAGATCGTGGCATGGCTGAAAAATTATAAATAAAATAACTAGTAATAAGATTTGATGTTTTCTCAATTTATACCAATTTATGGCGCTGTGACCAATTTAATGTGGTGTGGTCAGAGTGAGTTTCGTCTGTCGACACGAAATCCATAACTTTTTGCTGACATCGTTTCATTACAATAAGCTAATCAAAAAGCTATTGGCATTTTTGGAAATTTCATTATACCTTTTGACCACAAGGTGGCACTGCTCAGAAACTTTTTAGTACCTTAGGTGATGGGCTGAAGACACATACAGAGTTTCGTAACTATATGCTAATGCATTCTTAAATATAGCATTTTAGGACAATACCAAGTCTAAAGAGACCAGTTTCGTGATTTTTGGCAAAATTAAGTTATAAGCAAAATGTTAGTTTTTCATATCTCCTGACCACTAGGTGGCACTGTACTGAAACTATGCAGGTACCCTCAGGTCATCGCTGTCATAACACACACCAAGTTTGGTCAGAAAAAAAACGCTAAAGCGTTGCGGAGATAAAGCCGCGTTCTCCGAGAATGGCGAATCAACTATTTGTCTGCAAAAATATTGTTAAAAAATTATTAACCTTTATGTGAGTGAAACTTTGGACTGTTGGTGGCGCTAGAGGGATTGAGTTAGAGACTTCAAATTTGCTATGTTGACAGTTCAGACTGTCCTCTATCTGTGTGCCAAATCACTGATAGAGTCATCACTTTCCCACAAGCGCTTCTATGGGCTGCCATGAATAATAATAATAATAGAAACGCCAACGGATTCAATAAGTGCCACACCTTCGGTTCTAGGCCCATAATTAACGAGAATATATGGGAATAAACTGGAAATGTGCAAAATTGCAGGTTAGCATATAACAGGGAACTAAATATAGTTGGAAAAAACCCATCTTGCAGAATATTCTTGGTTAAAACAACCAGGAATATGCTAATTTTATTCAACATTTTTTTTGTTGTTCAAGGAAAGAATCGATTGAAGTTCTACTCACGATTAAGTCAAAGTCAAAAATGTAATTTCTCAAAATTTGTTTTAGTCTGCTTATGACCAAACAAAATGTTTAAATATGATAGTTTAAAATTACCCCATAGCATAAATTACCCAAAATTTCCAATATATTCCCGTAAATTCTCGTTAAGTTTCCAACTTGTAATATTTGCAAAGTTCCCATCTTTACTTTCAACGGAAAGTTTCTGGATAGTTTTTACCGGATTTTTTCCACCCCTTTGCAACCCTACTTTGAATTGACATTTGTGATTGTCTCATTTGTAAGAATTGATAGGATTTGGGCTAAAACTGTTGATCATCTAATGTGATTGGTGTTGTTTAAAGGAAAAGGTCAGTCTTTTGGACAGAGACTAAAGGCGAGAGGTTTAAGTGGAAACGTATTGGCAACGCGAGTAAAACATACTGTGTGAAAAACACCAAGATTCAGTCCAGAACTGCAGTTTGATCATTGTAAATAATGAGTAAAACACTTCAGATTGGATTTTATTGTCAGTCAAGTGTGTTGCAGATCATAAATGGTAAAACAGTTTGTTTGAGGGTGATGGGAGCAATTTCAGACCGATTAGTTTAGCTAAACTTTACAGACAAGTGTATCTGGACTACATGTACAATATGTCCATAATATCCACACACACACACACACACACACACACACACACACGAGCCGGTGAAATCAGGTCAGAAAGATGTATCTCTCTCCTTCTTGAACACCAGCACAAGGTTGTCATCACCTTGAGTAAATCTGGAGCTCATGAATTCAGAGGCGATAGATCACAGAGATCAGTTTGTCATCTGTTACTGATACTGATAAATACACATTGAGTTTAACTGACAGATAACATGTTGTGCTGTTTAAAAGTCCAGTAATGGTGAGCGAGCTGTGAGTGAGACTGTGTAATGTTTCATATGTCCAGGGTCTGAAACTGGCGGTTTTAGGCCGTGTGTCCACCAAAGTGTTTTTTTTTTCACGCGGATCTCGTATTTTTCCAATTGTTTTCAATAGCCGCGTTTCCACTGCCGGGCCAGGGCCGAGCCGCGCTAGTGCGGGCCGGGGCCAGTCGCGTTTCCACTGCCACTTCCGGGGCTTACTCGGGGCCAACGGCCAGGATTTCTGGCCCGTCGAATACCTTGGGCCAAAGCAGGCCAGCTCGGGCTAGAGGCGTGGTCAATGTAAAAGGCGGAGTTTATCGGTGTAAGGGAAAGATATGGTCTGCGGCAAGATGCACGTTTCACTTTTTTATATCGCGCAAAATGATCCCTGCACGAAATGGAGAATCGCCCGTAGTGGTCTGTTGAAGATACCAAAGCTCTTCTGAGCATTTGGGCAGAAGAAAGAGTACAACGTCAACACGGCGTGTGCAGAAACGAGGATGTTATTAAGTACATCGTTGCTGAACTTGCTAAGATAAGTATTCGCCGAACAACGCTCATCTTCCACCAAGCAAACACCAAAAAAACCAATAAACAGACGCTTCGGTCCTCTCCATCTCGATCGTTGTGTCTTACCTGAATGAACTTCATAATCCCCGCTGAAATGGGTGCGGTTGTATGACGTTCGATCCAGGAAGGCGTGTTAAGGGAGGGGTTTAGGGCAGCGCAGCGGGGCTAGTGGCCCGGCAGTGGAAACGCAAGCCCGGTGCTTGAGGCCCGGCTCGGCTCGCTGTTAGCCCTGGCCCGGCCCTGGCCCGGCAGTGGAAATGCGGCTAGTGGGAGCGGCACGTTTTTTAAACGCCATGAGCATACGAGGCGCTGAATGTTTTTTTCATGCTGAAGCGCTGAGCGTCCGCCGTTTTTTTTTACTGGTCTCCGAGAGTTGAAGTATGTTCAACTATGGGTAAAACGCAGCGCTCATCACTGTCACTTTTTACCCAGCCGTCCAATCACAGTGGAGGAGGGGCGGGACTAATACCACACCAGCCAATCGCCTTGTACAACGTCAATAGATGACGACAACAACAAGCAAAATAAAGGAACAAAATAATTTAAAACAAGAGCCAGAGAAAATACGTTACATTGTATCGACATTTTAATATAGAATCAACACAGAAACAAAATGTGTGAAATGAGATACTAACACTGATATCTCGTATCATAACAAGCAAAGTGCCTTAACTGAAAAAAATGCTGCGCTGCCAAACACTCTCAAGCGCCCACAGCTAGGCGTTTTCAGCAGAGCGTTTTCAGCTGGTTAAAAACGCTTCGGTTTACACGCAACCTTAGGGGGCTGTTGTTTTATAATTTTCCACCGTGATCTAAAGTACTGTGAAGATTAGGCAAATTAGTCCAGTGACGTAGGACCGCAAAGATTTTAAAAAATGGTGGTTGAATTGAAATGCTGCGTGGAGTCAACCAATCAAAATGCGGTATTAACTCAACCAATCAGCATGTTCAGAGCCCAAGTCCCACCCCTGAAAGTTCCTGAACTGTGAAAAAGTACTACGTCACGAGCGGGGACATTTTTTTCCCAGAACTTTTTCCCGGTCGAAACAGAGTACAACTCCAAAGTCCCTAGTTCCCGGGGAAAGTTCATGCGATGGAAACGTGGCTGGGAAGAGAGGAGCTGCAACAATGGAGAATATGGGGAAAATAATCAACATTCAAGTATGAAAACCTGTTCTAGTAGAGCCCAGAAACACAAACACAATCAAGACTTGAAGACAATCGACTTGCTCCTCTGCTTGTATAACAAGAACGGAAAGTGGATTTGTGTTGAAAAAGCTAACGGCATAACCTACAGCACTTGAATACTGCAAATAAACAACTTTCATACTGTATCTATTGCTTATAGCATTACACTACATTGCTTTTAAAAACTACAACATTCAGATCCACTCACAGACATCCGCTGTTTGTGTAAATGTGTGTTCTGTATTATTTAGTCATTTCCACAAACAGTTCTGTTCTCTGGGAACTGACAGGATGTCAATCAAATCACCTTCATTTGTGTAGCGCAATACAGATTCAAAGCAGCTTCCTGTCATGATTCTGCCATCAGGTCTGTGAGTTCTAGTATTTTGGCAGGATCATGACAGACCCATGTTCTGTGTGCAAGCACATGGCCTTGTGTTTTGGTCATGTGCTTGTGTTGTCTCGTTACCCCGCCCCCTTGTTATCCTGATTCTGTCATTAGTGTTTCACCCGTGTCACCTGTTAGGTTTGATTAGTCTTCCTATTTAATCCCCTTGTGCTTGCTGTCTTGTGTCGGTTCATTGTTATACGTTGATCGTGAGTACCCTCTGTACATCTAGTCATTGTTAGCATCTCTTGAAGTCTTGTTTGTTTTCTTGTTCATTTGTTTCCCAGTTTAGTCTAGTCAGTCAGGTATTCTGTGTTCCTTCTGTTTTGCCCTCTCATGGGTTTTGTTTTCCTGTTTTTGTCATTAAACCGTGTCTTATTGTATACTGTCTGCGTTTGGGTTCATCTCCGTATCTTACCGTGACAGAATGAACCGACCCATTCTGAACCCAGCGGACAGTATGTCATCCCCACTAAGACAACAATCAGCTGACCAGGAACTATAGTGGCAGTCAGCTATCAACGACAGCAAGTTGGGCAAGCTTCCTTTCCCTCCCCAGGGAGAGAGGTCCCTGAGAGGATATGCTCAGGCCGTGGAGGCAAAGAGAAATTTTTTACCGGAGAGCCTGGTTAACCGTTACCTCATCGCGGGTCTCAAAGTTCCTCCACCTCTGGCGGAACGGGAGAGGCTGGCCCACCGCCCGTTCCGGGACATGGTGGACTGCTTGGTTCGTCGGGAGTCACAGGGTCCCATGGTGTCGTTACCTCCTGCCTGTCTGCCGGTGATCCCGGAGGATCTGAGGTTAGGCTTCGTGAGGCTTGGAGAACAGACTCGTCCCAGTTCGACTCCCGAGGCATCATCGGCTCCGCGAATCAGGAGGAGGAAGAGGAGACCAGCGTCTGCCCAGCCAGAGCCAGTTCACGCCCCGTCTGTCCAGCTAGAGACTGTTCACGCCCCGTCTGTCCAGCGCCCCGTCTGTCCAGCTAGAGACTGTTCACGCCCCGTCTGCCTTCCTGAGCTGGGACTATCTGGAGCGTCTGGCTCGGATCTTAGAGAGGCCGGTGTTCGGTGTTTCGGAGCTGAACCCAGAGCCCGCTACGGCAAGCGCTGTTCCAGAGCCCGCTACGGCAAGCGCTGTTCCAGAGCCCGCTACGGCAAGCGCTGTTCCAGAGCCCGCTACGGCAAGCGCTGTTCCAGAGCCCGCTACGGCAAGCGCTGTTCCAGAGCCCGCTACGGCAAGCGCTGTTCCAGAGCCCGCTACGGCAAGCGCTGTTCCAGAGCCCGCTACGGCAAGCGCTGTTCCAGAGCCCGCTACGGCAAGCGCTGTTCCAGAGCCCGCTACGGCAAGCGCTGTTCCAGAGCCCGCTACGGCAAGCGCTGTTCCAGAGCCCGCTACGGCAAGCGCTGTTCCAGAGCCCGCTACGGCAAGCGCTGTTCCAGAGCCCGCTACGGCAAGCGCTGTTCCAGAGCCCGCTACGGCAAGCGCTGTTCCAGAGCCCGCTACGGCAAGCGCTGTTCCAGAGCCCGCTACGGCAAGCGCTGTTCCAGAGCCCGCTACGGCAAGCGCTGTTCCAGAGCCCGCTACGGCAAGCGCTGTTCCAGAGCCCGCTACGGCAAGCGCTGTTCCAGAGCCCGCTACGGCAAGCGCTGTTCCAGAGCCCGCTACGGCAAGCGCTGTTCCAGAGCCCGCTACGGCAAGCGCTGTTCCAGAGCCCGCTACGGCAAGCGCTGTTCCAGAGCCCGCTACGGCAAGCGCTGTTCCAGAGCCCGCTACGGCAAGCGCTGTTCCAGAGCCCGCTACGGCAAGCGCTGTTCCAGAGCCCGCTACGGCAAGCGCTGTTCCAGAGCCCGCTACGGCAAGCGCTGTTCCAGAGCCCGCTACGGCAAGCGCTGTTCCAGAGCCGGTCGCCGTGAGCGCGGCACCCAGTCCTGTCCCGTCACCAACCATGTTCCCCGTCAGAAGTCCCCGGACTGTCTCCTCGTGTGTCCCTGTCTCTACTGCCCCCGGACTCCCGTTTGTTTCCCCCGTCATGGTTCAACCTAGGACTGTTTCTCCGTCTACTCACACCACTCCACCCAAGTCCGTTCGGGTCCCCCGTCCTAAGCCCACACCCTGTAGTTCCAAGATCACCGTCCCGCCCACCCACCCTGGACTCTCGTTCAAAGACTCTGTTGTCCCTCCGCCTCCCCTTCCTTGTTTATTTTTTCTGATGTTTCACCCTAACCCGGTCATTGTTCACGCTTGTATGCCCCTGTTATTATTTGTCATGTTTTGTTGGGTCTGGTCTATGTCTCTGTCAGTCTTGTCCCGCGTTTAATGTCTCCTTGGGGAGCGTCTGGTAGCCGCTCTTTAAGGAGGGGGTACTGTCATGATTCTGCCATCAGGTCTGTGAGTTCTAGTATTTTGGCAGGATCATGACAGACCCATGTTCTGTGTGCAAGCACATGGCCTTGTGTTTTGGTCATGTGCTTGTGTTGTCTCGTTACCCCGCCCCCTTGTTATCCTGATTCTGTCATTAGTGTTTCACCCGTGTCACCTGTTAGGTTTGATTAGTCTTCCTATTTAATCCCCTTGTGTTTGCTGTCTTGTGTCGGTTCATTGTTATACGTTGATCGTGAGTACCCTCTGTACATCTAGTCATTGTTAGCATCTCTTGAAGTCTTGTTTGTTTTCTTGTTCATTTGTTTCCCAGTTTAGTCTAGTCAGTCAGGTATTCTGTGTTCCATCTGTTTTGCCCTCTCATGGGTTTTGTTTTCCTGTTTTTGTCATTAAACCGTGTCTTATTGTATACTGTCTGCGTTTGGGTTCATCTCCGTATCTTACCGTGACACTTCCCAGCTAACAATTTTACCTTCTGGGAACGTTAGTTTTTGGTTCCCAGAACGTTCCCTATTGGTGATCCAGGAAAGTTTTCTTAACGTAAATAGAACGTTCCCTTAAGGTTAGGGGAACGTTCTGGAAACTTTATGGGAACATTCCCTTTAGGTTATAAAAATAGAACCTAAAAAGAACAGGGAACATTCCCAGAACGTTCTCCTTAGGTTATAAAATTAAACCTAAAAATAACCTACAGGGAACGTTCCTAGAACATTCTTGTTTGGTTCCCAAAAAAATAACCAAATGGGAACCATACGGGAACGTTAGGGGAACGTTCTGTGTTTGCTGGGTTCACGGGGATAAACAGGAAAATAATGATCATTAATGCACAGAATTCAATTCTGCTGTAAAGCAGCTCTAAAAAAACTGTCATTATTCAGCTGAAGTGTTGATTTGATTCAGTTTGTTTCAATAACTGTATAGCATGCCACAGATGCATCCTTCAGTGATTCAAGCCATCGATTTGTGAGTTCTTGGAAATATTGAATCAATGATGTGATCGCAACTGTTGTTCCAGTCAATTTGCAACTTTCTGCTCCTGTTGTAATCCTGGTTCTTCTCCAACATAATCCTCAAACGCTGCTGTCGTCAGGCTCGTATTAGTTGGTCCGTTTGGCATCTGACCTGCCTTTTTTTTTCCAGGAAATTTCTTAAAGATAGTTCACCCAAAAATTAAAATTCTGTCATTAATTGTTCCAAACACGTAAGACTTTCGTTCATCTTCGGAACACAAATTAAAATATTTTTGATGAAATCTGAGAGATTTCTGTCCCTCCATTGCAACTACCACTTGATAGTTATTACTGATAGTTATTGTGATGGACTTTTGAAAGTTATGGACTTGTTTTCTCCTTTTTTCATCTGATATCTTTTGCTTGGATCTTTTCTACTGTGGAAAAGTTATTAATTTCAGTTTTTCACTCTTTTTTTATCTATTAAAAGTGAATTTGTGTTTAAATCCAAGTAATTCCTGCTTTTAATCGTTCTTTCTTCTTTAGAGGTTAATCAACAATTATTTGGGCACTGTTTAGTAACATGTTCAAAATTAGTTGACAGTTCCACGGAAATGACAACCATATGGAAAATTCACAAAACAATAATATAGTTACTTTACATCTGAATGTTAAACTGTAATGGATACAGAATTTATCCACATTTCATACTTCAAAAGGGGGATCTCGTTCACTTGAATGAATTCAGATTTTATGTAAGTAAGTGCATTGAATATATTTGGTTGTAGAAACAAATATAGGCCTTGTTAAAAAAAAAAAGAAGCTGTATATCAATTTAGCCATTTCCAAAAAAGACATCAGAGAAATGTCACCACTTATGAAATGAAGAGTCACATAAAGTCACCCATTCATATTAAACGTTATTCACAAATAAATGAACGATGAGCAAATGGTTTTCCTCTTTTACGTAATTCTGTGCTGGATGTCATTCATGATCATGAAGTCACTCGAGGTCGTGCTTCTGGTAGAAAACAAGTTGACATTGATGATGCTCTTCAGGTTTTGACCGCAGGTGTCACGGTCAAGATGCTGGAATTGATGCTATAGCTGCAGAATGCATTAATGCAATTACTAGAATTGCATTGATGCATCCGATATCCTTGAGCTCTCGTGCTGTTTAAGGTGCTGTCTGTCTGTGCTTCACGTCATCAAGGCGACCCCCCCCCCCCCCCCCCCCCCCCCCCCAGCATCAGTGCGCGCGCTGCTCTCGCCTTCCGGATTTGCATCAGTTCTTTTCCCGTCAGTTTAAGTTCGCTCGAGCTCAGAATCAGATACACATCGTTCGCAACGATCGATCACGCGTTCCGGTTGCGGTGTAATGCCAAACGCGCCGCGCGCGCTCCTCCTCCACGGACGAAAACCTCACGGAGGAGCGAATCGAGATCCCGATTCTGCAGTGCTGGAAACGGCGCTAGAATCGCCAGTTTGGGTATTTTGGGCATTTCTCAGCGGCATCTGAAAAGGGAATCAAATCATGACGGCCACCAAAGAGCAGCAAAGTCAGAGACCGAATCCGCAGGACGAGGTAACGAATGCCATATATGCGTTACACACACACACACACACACACACACACTCAAAGATGCTTGGCCGCTTTTCCACTGATTTATTACCTTCTTTTCTACCCGAATCTGGAGAGTATCAGGTAATGGACGCACGAATCCAACGCCCGTTCCCGTTCGTTCTATCAGTAGCCTACATTCATGACATCACTGGCACTATTGGCACTAAATGAAAAGTGTGTATATATATATATATATATATATATATATATATATATATATATATATATATATATATATATATATATATATATATATATTGTGCTGTCGTGTTTTTAATTGCAACGCCTCATCCGCATTTCTTCGAGCTGTCAATGGCGAGCATCAGTTTTATGCGCGTGACGATTGTAATTGAGAATCGGCGCACGCGCGCGCCCGTGTCTAAAACGTGTATAAAGTCATAAAATCAAATCACGACATGACACCGAATAAAGAATAAAAGATGCTTCATGTCTGCTCGGTTCGGGCCTGCGTGTCACCTGCCCGTGCCGCGAACCCGTAGACACGGTGCGACAGTCCGTCTGTGAATAATTTATCGCGGCTTTCTCTGACATAACAGCGAATAGCTGCTGAATTTTTCATCAAAAGCTGCTTTGAGACACTGTCACGTTCACGCAACGGAGCTGGACATATTTGTGGTAGTTGTGGCATAAAGTGTTGAAGGTTTGAATATGAGTGGATGTCGTTCTGCATCTATAATGTCCTATATCATCCAATAGACTTCTGTCCACTGTAGTGACATTAAATTTGAGTGACTTGGTTATTATAGTTAAAACATGGTAACCACAAATTAAACATGCCTTTGCTACACTAACCATATGGTATTTGTGGTAAAACTGTTGTTAAATGTGGTAATCAATCCACCAACAATCTGTTTACTACACTTTTATAATAAAAAAAAAAACATGGTTATTTTTTAAGTCTGGATGTCCTTTAAAGAGCACATGTTTGGAGGTTTCATGACTGACATTAATTTAGTGATCAGATTTAGCAATATTATGGAAATATGATATTTTGTCATTTAAATCTGATTAATTTTCAAATCAGCATCTCAGGAAAATGGAGTTTCTAATCAAAATATGACTGTTATGAAACCAGGCATTGATTTCATTCATCATGTCCACTGTAGAGACGCCAGGACTTAAATCATGTTTATAAGGCATTCTGGGAGACAAAACACGTGAATGGGGAGATATATTATATATCAATATTCCTGTGGAATATTAGATATTATGAAAATGTTGCCAATTGTTACTCCTATTATGCTTCTTTTTTCATTGTTGCCCCAAGAACACATTAGTATGCTATTAAAATACAGTTTATAGTTGAACTGAATGGGAAAACTCATTTATGGCCATTTCCCCCACATATTGCATGAAGTAAAATGGTATATCAATTCATTCTGTGATATTTTTCATAACAGATGAGAATCATTAGTTTAAAAAAAATCCTTGAACCTAAAAATGAATTGGTGAATGACATGCATGGCATTTCATGTACTTTTATTTGTTTTAAACAACTGAGTCCTGGTAACATGAATAAAATGTCTATTTCCCCCCCCCCCCAGTTGTTTCTTATGCTCTAGACAAAAATCAAACAAATTTTTTTTCCCCAAAACTCTGTTCTGATTCTCATGAGTCCGGTAAAAGTATGTGACGGTGATTAAGCATAACGCGTTCATTCATCATCAGATCAGAGTTTGTTCTTTTGTCATTTTTTTTTTTTCATTTCAAAGCACTGCTACTCATTTCAACGTTAGCATGGATTATTCTACATTATGAAATGCTTGTACCCAGCTGAAACCCGCAGCGAGTGTGTTTCAGTCGTGCAGAAGTGTTTTCTGCAGGTTGTTGTGTTGAATGTTGGACACCTGTGTTCTGTGAGAGTCCGTCAGCATCTTCAGACCCCTCCGTCACCTTCATGCAACGGTTTAAAATAGAAAGGCATCGTCTGAGTAGTTTTGAGTAGCTGTCAGTCAACTGAAACGTCTTCGTGCTAGGACATATAGAGCAGAATAAAACATACAGCTTACTTATTTATTTATTGAAAATGCTTTTTAGCCTTCATTTTCACAGCTGGCCTTCAGATGCACATTCCAGGTAATAATTGCTTTATCTATAGGTTTTAAATCTAGAGAATGTTGCAGGAAAGGTGCAGGAAACTGTAAAGGCTCTTTTACATCAACATAGTCAAGAGAAAACAAGATTTTGAATAGAAATAATGCATTTCTATGGTGATTTGAGCTTTTGGTCACGTGTCTCTCAAGCCACACTGGGAAAAATCTGCATAAAATTGTTTCCTCTACTGTCACAATGCCTTAGACTTAATCAGTCTACTTCTCTGAAATCCAAAGTAATATTTCACCACCCTCTAAATTAAGTTTTAATAGAGAAAGTGTCACATATCTGTTCATATTCAGCCCCATTCATTCTAAGAACCGTAACTTTTAGGGATGCACCGATATTAATATTTTAGCCGATACGATATATCTTTATATTTGAAAGCTGATAACCGAGATATTAGCCGATAAATCTAGATCCAAATGTTTGTAGTTTTGAGAGCCTGATTACAAAAACAAAAGTCTCGCCATTATAATCCATGTCCCAAGCACACAATTATAATGATGTTCTTATTATAATTTTATGTAGCTTATATGACAGACTTGCACTGCACATGTTGCACTTTATTTTCCTTTTTGAAGTGATTTCAAAGCAAAACATTTAGTGACAATATGGTAATATTATTGTTGCAGCATTTGTAAATATCAGATGATATTTTAGTGTAGCTAAAAAGATCTGTAGCTTTATGTATTGCATTGATGCGGTTTCAGCTGAGTGTATTTAACATCATGATGCCTTCACAAACCTAACAATTACATTTACAGTGCAATATTATATTCATTATAAATCATCTTGTATTAGTTTCTCTGTCCCTCTATTGAAAATTGCACACAATGACATTTAAGATGTCAGATGCAGGGAACCATAAAACTACAGTGTGCAGGGATGTGAACTAAATAATGATGTAGTTCATTACTGGATTATGGCTGTGCAATCATTACTGTAAAAATCTGAAGCGTAGTCATGTTTATAGTTTGATATATGCCTAGGCTACATGTACACTACCGTGCAAAAGTTTGAGGTCAGTAAGATATGTTTTTTAAATTGATCAAAAGTGACAGTAAATACTTATAATGTTCTAAAAGATTTGTATTACAAATAAATTGTGTTCTTTTGAACTTTCTATTTATCAAAGAATCCTGTTTTTTTTTCTAGTTTCCCCAAAAATATGAACGGTGTTCACCATTGATAATAATCATAAATGTTTCTTGAGCAGTAAATCATCATATTATTCTGATTTCTGAAGGATCATGTGACTCTGAAGACTGGAGTAATGATGCTGAAAATTCAGCTTTGATCACAGGAATAAATTACACTTTACTATTTACTATTATAATCACATAGAAAACAGTGATTTTAAATTGTAAAAATATTTCAGTTTTTACTGTATGTTTGATATCATAAATGCAGTCTTGGTCGCACATAAGAGATTTCTTTCAAAAACATTGAATAAATCTTACCGATCCCAAACTATTGAACGGTAATGTACATTTATCTTGTATGATTCTTGCCTTTAATTCGGTGTTAGCGCCACCACATGCTCTGATGTGTGTAATTGCAGGGGCTCTAGACTTGTGACCAGTGTTGCCAACTATTCTCAGTGGAAAGTAGCTAAAGCCTGCTCAAAGTCGCTAGAAGACGTAATGCCAGTCTGCAGTTTACATGTTTTCTCTCCTAATCCATGCTAACATACTGTAATTTTAATATATAGCCGAATGACTTTCCAATAAAGCTGTTATATAACTAATCGTGTATGATCTAGTGACATGTTAACCAGCAATCCAATGTTTGTTTTTTTGTGGACAAAAGTTGCTACAGGCGTCTAAAAAGTCTAGTTGGCAATGTGATCCTATAAGATCTAATATTATTTGTTTGATGGATAGACTCACAAAAAAAAAACTGATGTGAAAAAACAATAAAAAATGCAGTGTTCTATTCAAAATATTATGTAAATGTGTGTCTGTATAAGCCATTAACCACTATCTTTCATCAGAAGCTATTAGCCTTCATCAGTGAGAGGAAATGTTCCTGTATAGTGTTTCTGGTGCTTCATATAAGCAGCAAGAGAACTAATTTCAGCATATGCACATGCCGAGGCGGTTTCTGAGCGCACACACATAAAACGCGCGCACATAGAGCCGCTGCTCATACATATTTCATTTTCTCACATTATTAGGCTTCAACGGTTGAATACACACACTTATGTGCCAAAATGCCTGACTGTTTACAAGATTTTTTTTAAACTTATGCTAGTAAGACTAACATTATTATTTGTGATAACTAAATTGGTTACAAGAATTGTAACGTTCAGTGGTTGATGTTAATATAACCTTGTTTAAAGTAAAAATAACTACAGTAGTCAACATTTGAAGTGGATCAAAAAAAATTAATCAAAGTTGTCCTAAGACAAAACTGGTATAGTTCAAAATTCATGTATAACTTTGATGAAAGGTTTTGATCCACTTCAAATGTTGATTTACTATACATCATGATATATATTTACATTTATGAATTTGGCAGACGTTTTTATCCAAAGCGACCTACATTGCATTTTCAAGGTACACATTTTCATTCTTATCAGTTCTTGCTTTCCCTGGGAATCGAACCCATAACCTTGGCGTTGCAAGCGCCAACGCTCTACTGTTTGAGCTTTAAAGAAGCATGATAATATTGTTATCATGAAATAAAATTACTCCTATTGTGATATAAGATTTTGGTCATATATTACCCAGTTGCAATAGATTCTGGATGTTTCCAGAGGCCAGATGTTGTATTTCGATGTCCATTTCATAATTCTGACATTGTCCAGACCTTTCAGTAATACATACAGTAAATGTTAGAAACATTTTGCACAATGACATTTGCTTATGTGGACTTGCAGTTTATTGCATTTATGGATTTTGAGCGGTCACACATGTCTTCGGTCTTCTGCTACATTAGTAAACGCTATCGATTATCGTGTTTCATGGCGTGTGAGGGAATGCAGGTGACATCAAGCGTACGAACCTGAGGGCTGCTGCTCGTTTAAGAGATGAATGAAGATCGGGTGAATCTGTTCGTCCCTTTGACTGTCCTAAATGTGCCCTCAGCGAGGTCAAAGCAAGCAGCCAGTACACGTGTTGCCTCGCTAAAAATAGAGGCGCACGCTCTCTCTCTCTCTCTGTCTTTAAACACGTGTACAGATGCTCACACGCAAAGTTTGAGTTCATTTTATTTTAGTATTATTACCATCAAGTGAAATCACAGCTAATGCCAAATCATTCTTCAAATCTGTTTGAAACCCTTCTCTCATAAAAATAACTCTTTGGCTGAACTAGATTCAATCACAGACAGTTCTGCAGACAGAGAGCGAGAGTTAAATCCTTGAAGTCTGTGCATGTATATATGAGGACACGAGTCTGTTAATTGACGGTTGCAGTATTTAAATGGTTTATGATCCTCTGAAAGGAGAGCGATTTATCCCTGACTGAAGACGTAATGTACAGGTATGACTATGGCTGGGTATCAAGTTTAATACTTTTTAGGCACCGACCGAATTGCCTTGGTACCATCGAGTATCAAAAAATGTCTTGTAGTTCGGCACCAAATTTCGATACCTAAGGGGTTAATCTGGTCAACGTCAGTGAGCCAATAAGCATGCAGCATAATTGACCTATGGCTAAGCCACGCCCCCTCCACTCACTCGGACAGTCAACATTCGCTGACAGGCGCTATTGACACTGTATGTAAATAGTTTGAGTATTTAGTTATGTTGAAGAGGAGTGAAAAGGCTACATGTTTTGCTAAAAAAAGTTCCCCAGTTGTTTTGGTAGAAAGTTGTCTAAAATGTTGTGCTTCTTTAATATGTAATTAATGGTTAATGATCAAATTAGATATGTACAGGTCTAAGTTGCATACGTTTCCAGGACAAGCCTTTTTGCTATCTTCACCAAGAGCACCTCTCCGTTAGTTTAGTGCTACAGTATTTACAGGAATCATTCAGCACAACATTACTAACGTTTGTTATCTCGGTTATTTACAGATACGTTAATGAAGCTAAGTGACATGATGTACAACGTAGCTAGAAGCTAACGTTAATATTTTCTAATGTTAGGCTAACGTTAGCCTAACGTTACGTTAGAGATGTTACGTTAGAGATGTTAAAGATAACGTTCAAATACGAATCTTAGAACAGATGTAGACATCCTTGTTTAATTTATCCACGTTTAGTTGGTGTTGTGGTCTACCGCATAACTTATTCCAGATCAGACACTTATCTCGGTTGAGATGTGGCTTGGGAAAGGTAAAATTTCAATAATCATTTAAAAAAAAATAAAAAAAAATATGCAGGTAAAAAATACACAGTCGCCCAGCCTCTTGGGATACCAAGTGTCAGAGTTGCATGAGCGTGATATTACATGAGGTATAATCTTCCCCGCCACAGGCGATGGAAACATCAAAAAGGACTGGGATACCAAAATGGTGGCCGATATATATAGATATAGATATAGATAGATAGATAGATAGATTTAGTCAAACTGATGTCCATGTCCAAAAGTTTGTTCATTTGAACTGTATTATATCACCTTGTTTGTGTTTTATTCCCTGAAGTTGACGAATTCTCTGACTGCTCACTTCAGCCTGAAAGCGTCATTAGCTTTCATCAGTGAGCGGATATGTGTTCAGCGTTTCTAGATCTTTGTGAAGATAAAGGTTTAAAGTAACTTGCTGGCAGAAGACAGCAGGGAGAGATGTCTCCACAGCTGCTTCTCAGATCATTTAAGGTGGAATAAGCACTAAAGTGTTGAAGCAGAAGGCCTTGATCCATCTGACAGAAACCTTGTCTCCAATTCTAAAAAGAAAAACTGCCTCTGCTGGTCTTTGGGTGTGTTTGAGCTCAGTTATCCGCAACTCTTGCTTATAGGAATATTCCAGTGTTTTCAACTAATTTCTGAGTTCCTCTTATACGAGACATTTACCCAGATCATTTAGGGGCTGTTTACACCTGGCCACTTTTTCATGCGTTTTCTGTGATCGGATTGATCGAAACGATTCCATTTACACCTGGTCACATAAATGTGTTTTTGCAAAATGGATATAAATCTGATCTTCAATTCCCGCGCTACATGCAGATTTAATGGAGTGCATTTTATTGATCATCAGCTAAAATTTCTAAATCAAAGACCGCAATAATAGTGAGCGGCAACAGCCATGGTAAGATCATTTAGTTTCTTTACTTTTAATGAAGATGATTGTGTGTAAGCGTCTGCGACTTACTTTCACTTTGATTTGCGATAGTCTGCACGTTGGCTTGATGAAGAGATGCGTGTTGCAGTTGCGCCGTCATTTCTGACTATAACATGACATATAGCCTATAACACGCTCTCACACGTTTATTTTTTAGCATTTTTGGGAGGAGTAAAATTTACATATGTGGTTTCAACAACCAGATGCATTTACACTTGTCCAGTTTCATCTGGAAAGCGGCCCGGACCTCCTCCTGAAGTGGTTTGAGCGATCGGATTCAAATCCGTCTCGAATGCGTTTCGGAGGGCATTTACACCTGGTGTTTTCACGATCCCATCACAGAAAACGCATGAAGTGGCCAGGTGTAAACAGCCCATTTAGTGACTAAATGAACTCAAATTAGGGTTGCACGATTTGGGGGAAATGTCATATTGCGATTATTGAGGTCAATATTGCGGTTGCGATATAATAAACAAATGGTTTCATGAGTCAACTTGTTTGGTTCTAAAGCAAATGCACACACAGTTATAGTGATAATTCTGAAATGTGAATTTCTCAACTCAAACTAGCAATAACTAAATAATTGATAACACCTATAATGATAAATAACCATGATAAATATTTTAATTTAAGTGAACTTCAAACAATCCTCAAATAAACCCATAATAAATGTCATATTTACCTGTGCCCTTCCTGTCTGACAGGTAGGACATATACATTAGTCTGCGCTGCATAAATTATAAATTATTTATAGACTAATCCTTATTAAAGCTACACAAGTTCTTTAGTCAAGAGCAGTGGGTACTTTTCTCTGTTCTCTTTGTTCTTTGATTTACTTTACTGACAGAAAGCTTTATTGGTAGCTGGCCCTTTAAGACCAGCCGCTGCTGACAGAGACGCAGATCTCACATGCGCCTCATTCTCTCACAACTCTTTATGTCCATCATAACTTATAAGACTGCTCTTATGTTATGAAGATACTTGACAAACTACAGTTTGGCATAATTATGTGTGTATACATATACAGTTTGGTGTGTGTGTGTTATTGTACGTTGAAGCGCGAAAGAGAACTGTATTCTGGCGCGCGGTCTGTGTATGCGCATGATACTTGCGCACATCTTTCTGTGAGTCAGGACATTCACAGGCAGCGCAATCTCTTTTGACTTGTCGCGCATTGGTTTAAAGCATTCACACGAATAAGAGCGGGATCATGTAACACCAGCCAAAGGATGACAAAAAGTAACAGATGCTACGTTAATTGCGTTAACAGTCCTAATTTGTTTATTTCATATAAAATCGCAGCCTTTTGTCATATAATCGCATAGGCTTGACATCGAGATTACGATTGCGATATGATTAATTGTTCAGCACTAACTCAAATGAAACCTTTATTAACAGCTTGAGTAAAGCATTGCTAGATGTTAAACCCTCAATTTTTTTTTTGGTGCTATTTTCTGAAGAAATAACGTGTCTGTTTCTCTTTCCTGAAGGATCTGGGTGGCATGAGTCCACCTCAGAGGAACTGGAAGGGGATTGCGATCGCTCTGCTGGTCATTCTGGCGGTCTGTTCTCTCATCACCATGTCTGTGATCCTCCTCACTCCAGGTACAGCAAACCCCTGATGATCATCATTATCATGCATTAGTGCTCCAGTTCCATCTGGAATCTTGCAAACTTTGTTCACTTTATTTCGAGTTTTTAATCCACTGCTTTAGATATTCTACTAACTAGGGATGTGCTTGAAGCCGAATACCTCATATGGAAAGGCAGGGATAATGGCTTCAAATCAAATAACGAATAATCCTGAGGCTGACACTGTCACTCCTTGTGTTTGCTGGATAACAGTTGAGCCTGGGGATAGCATGATATTAAACCTCTAATAATGGAACAATTAGTGTGTGAAGTCAGTGAGTGTAAACACTGGATGAAATGAGCTCAAAGCAGCCGCTGTTGCCTCACCGTGTGTCTCTCAGAAATCAGATGCGGGAGAGTAAATCAACTAAAAGACATCATACACACGTTTTATTATTTTAACCATGTATATTATAAATAAAAGAATGGGATCAATAAGCACGGCAAGATCCTTTTCCACCTCTGTGTCTTTTAGAAACCAATCCAGCTCTGTCACGAGTAGCCTAAATGTTCTACTACTAGATATATCTATTTAAATGTTTTAAACTTTGTATGATAGGCTACTAGTTTCTCAGTCTCACTAGTCTTGGAGATAGCATTTATGCAGGTATATTCTGTATAATTTGTTCAGATTTGCATTTGTATGGATACTAATTTATTGTTTTACTTCCACGTTCTCTAATCCACTATTAATAGAGCCAGACTCCTCTTATTTCAGGTTGTGGTTATTCCAATATTACTTAGTGGACAGACATCCTCTGGAAATTGAAAATCTATTTTAACATTTTATTATTACTGTTTTAATTAGAACTTTTTTAATCTGGAAAGGTCTCGAACTCGGGTCGCCCGGAGCACAACTGCATTACACCTCAAAGCATTGCCTGTGCAAGGCCATCGGCTCTGACGGTTAGAAGATATTTAAATAAATGTTATAATCGTAATAAAAAATATTATTGTATCACTTATACAAAGCATATTTGTGATAGCAATATGAGCTTTTCAAAAGAAAACGGATAGTAAAGCCATAGACCTAACAGTCTTCTCAATTACTTGTACGAATACAGATATGATTCAAAATTAAACTGCAGAACAATATTCAGATCTTTACCAGAGAGCTCAAACAGTGGCTTAAATCGGCCCAAAGTTGTTCTCATGTGTAATATGTGCCTTGTAATATAAAAAATAAATAAAAAAATGTTTAAAAAATAAATAAAACCCAAGCACAACTACGCAATATGCTAAACTCTTTAAATAATATTTGAGTAAAGGGGAAGCTTAACATCACTGTAACCCACTGCTATAGTTGCAGATTAATGAGTTAGTTCATATGTAGTTGCACAGTTACTTACACAGGTGAAACTCGAAAAATTTGAATAATGTGCAAAGGTTCGTGTATTTCAGTAATTCAAAATAAAAGGTGAAACTAATATATTTAGTATATATAACTATATACATATGCATGATTATACTTTTCAGAGGGCTGACATTTCTGTATTTAAAATCCTTTTTTCTTATTGATTTCATGTAATATTCTAATTTTCTGAGATTTTGAAATTGGGGTTTTCATAAGCTGTAAGCCATAATCATCAAAATTTTAACTTTTGCACGATATTCTAATTTTTTTGAGTTTCGCCTGTAGTTTGGTAGAATGTTTAAAGAGGACTATTGAAACAAAGTGTAACCAAACCTTTGCACTGCTAAAGTCTTGAGTCCTTGCGTTAGTGAATCTGCTGTTCATGTAATGTGTGACACCAGTCTTCAGCGGCTCCATTACTGCTCGTGACGCTCTTGTGTGTGTGTGTGTGTGTGTGTGTGTGTGTGTGTGTGTGTGTGTGTGACACAGTGGACACACAACCGGGCAGTGACACCAAGTTGGCGGTGGAGGATCTTTTCAGTGCAGATTTCAGTGTGCACGACCCTGAAGCTCTTTGGATCAACGGTAAGACAATATGACCACAGATCCACACGCATCATTCATTTCTGATGGTTCTCATTCATTAATCATCAGTATGAGCTCTTAAGCACAGCTGATCGCAGAGGATGATTGAGCATTACCACAGATAAACATTATAAAACCACCAGGTTGAATAAAAGGAAAACATCTCTGCCCGACTTGTTAAGATTCACTGCAAAAATACATTTCCTTTCTTAGATATTTCTACTGGATGAAAATACTTTGCATTCTTAAATCAAGACACATTTACTTGAGAAGTAAAATGATTTAAGTTAATAAGTCTTGTTTTCTGAAAAATGTGTCAAAATAAAGTGAGTTTATGCTTTAAACAAGAACTAATATCTGCCAAATTATCTTTATTCAAAGGGAAAACGTTATTTTTCTGACTCCATTAGCAGATTTTTTTACTTGTTTTAAGCAAGCGGCAACATTCTAATCTGAAAAATGAAGCCGACCCGGAAGTGTGAAAAACTGCACTACATGTAAACTCCACTAGGGGCCGGTCCCAAAAGAGAGCAAATGTCCATAGACCCCCATGTTAAAATGTCCGTTTTCACAGCATAAATTCATGTTTTTACAGGTTGGTCCCATGGACTTTTATTGTATTTTTCGACAGGTTCCGAGTGCCTGACATTCGCCTGAGGGTGAATTTTTTTCTAACTCATTAGTTTAGATCGTATTTAGATATAAAATGTATGACAAATAAGGGTGTGGTTAACTTTGATTGACAGCTTGATTGACAGCTGCGCCGAGTGGAATTCCTGAAATTTGAGTCTCGGCCATGATATGACACATCACACCACCTCTGATCCTTTCTGAACATTTTGAACAAGATTTTCCAAGATGGCGCCGCCCACACCCCCCGTAAACGCCTCAAAACCGTTCTTCAGAAAGTCTATGGGTGACGTCACAGACGCTTTGTCCATATTTTACAGTCTAAGGTTTTAAGCCTAAACTCATTTTGACACGTTTTTTCAAAGAAAACAAAACTTGATGTCTTGATTAACAATATTTATTATCTTGTTTTGTTTTCCATTACAAATATCTAAGATAGAAAATCAAATACACTGGCAAATAAAAGCACTTGTATCAAGTTCAAGTCTTGTTTTCCAGTACAAATATTTAAACGTTCTTAAATCAAGATACATCTTCTGGAGAAGCAAAATGAACTTAAGAATGTTTAGTATTTTGTCTTGTTTTCCAGTACAAATATCTAAGAAAATACATTTTCAGCAGCTCTGATGGATTTTTTATTCAGTTTGAGTTTGTCAGTTTAAGTTGAATATTAATATATCATTATTTAGTGTTTGACGGTAAGCTTTGCTCAAACAACAACAACAAGCAGCATTTTTAAATTGTCCTTATTCATCACAGCACGGTGAGGCTGTAAGGGCTGAGCGGCATATTGAGTTTTTACAATATATATTGAAATGTTTTTATAAACTATATAGGATGAGGCAATACCATTCATATCGATATACAGTAGCTTAATATTACGAGCGGAGGAGACTGAGTGAGCTACTGTGCAGGAAGTGCATAATCCAATTTGTGCTAAACATGAGACATGCTGTATATTTAGGGCTTCAAAATAACTGAACATGGTTTGCCCCGACAGATGCTCTGACAGGTACTCGTGCTGTTTAATGCGTTTGAGATGTGTTTTCCTCAGTGCATAACTTAACATCATTTCACAGGTATATTCTCCATCTGTAAATGCTAAAAAGTCATGCAAATATTTCCATCTTGCTGTCATGCAAGCTAAACTTCACAGACTTTAGGGAAAGAGCGCGGCCGTGTTTATTGTAATGGGCTGATTAAATGTAGGCTAATATCCTGAGATTATACACTGCCTTTCAAACGTTTTATAAATGTTTTTAAAAGAAGTCTCTTCTGCTCACCAAGGCTGCACTTATTTCATTCAAAATTCAGTAAAAACTGTTATGTATTCAAATAGAAAACAGTTTTTAAATTGTAATATTTCACAATATGTTAATGTAATTTATTCCTGTGATCAAAGATGAATTTTCAACATCATTACTCGTGTCACATGATCCTTCAGAAATCATTCTAATATGCTGATTTGATGCTCAAAAAACATTTCATATCATCATCAATGTTAAAAAACAGGATTCTTTGATTCTAAAGTTCAAAAGAACATTATTTATTTGAAATGGAATATTTTGCAACATTATAAATGTCTTTACTGTCACTTTTGATCTATTTAATGCATCCTTGCTGAATAAACATTCATTTCTTTCTTTAAAATTCGTACTTACCCCAAACTTTTGAACGGTAGTATCACGATGTCAAGCCTTTGCGATTTTATATGATGCAAAATGCTGCGATTTTATCAAATAAATAAATGCATGTGTAGACAACCCGTTCTCTCTGAGAGCTGTTTGCACATTTGCTACACCGCTGATAAAAGTATCCTCACGTCGTGACTTTCTCATGACCTCTGTTATTAGGGCTGTCAATCATCCTCTATAATACTATTTGAATATTAAATCCTCAAATCCATCCTATTATTAATATTTACGACATTACACAGGCTTATGGATCGCCAATGCCACTGTAGCATGTGGTTGTTTTTACATGTTCTGTCCACTAGAGGGACATCTAATATTACAATAAACATTTTATTCGTGCTGAATATGGTTGAAGCGCTTCCGATGGTTTTCGGCTAATATCTCCACGAAAACACCACCAAATTCTCTGAAACTTACTATATCGTTCTTTTCAGTTCGACTAGACGGTTCCAACGTGCTCGCCAAATCTGTTGAGTTTTCACCGAGATATTTGCGTTTTTCGCTTCACGGGCGCTTTTTACGTCGTTAAACATTTACCATTGTTGACCGTATTGTTATGATGAGACAGCGTGGATAACATGCACAATTGTGTTACGATTCAAAAACGTTATTGTTCAAAAGACGAAACAAAAGCATGTCATTTTCACATTCGTGTAAGCCAAAGCAGCGAGAAAGGCAAGATTGCATATAAAAAATATGCATTAAAAAGCAATATTCGAATAGTAACTTCAGCATTCGAATAGTATTGATTTTTTTTTTAATATTCAAATTATATTTGAATTTCGGAATTCGTTCAGACAGCCCTATCTGTTATATGGGGATATTTTGACTATAAGATAACCGGCACTGAGCAGAGAGAGGTACTGTGCAGAATTTGTAAAATTAAAGTTTCTGCATCACGTGAAAACATGACAAATTTATATCAGCACCTGAAACAGCACAGAGAAAAGAATGATGAACGCATGACAGTGAAAGCCCAGTAAAGAGTTACAATTACAGGTGTTTGCGAGTGTCTCGCCTTATGAAAAGTCTTCACATAGATATAAAGAAATCAGCGACTCCATGATGCACTGCTTGGCAGGAGACATGATGCTCAAATACACCATTAGCAAAGGGGGATTTCAGAAAATTATGAGTTCATACAAAGTACACAGGTCAAACTCACAAAATGTGAATATCATGCAAAAATTATGATTATGGCTTACAGCTTATGCAAACCCCAAATTCAAAACCTCAGAAAATTTGAATATTACATGAAATAAAAATAAAAAAAGGATTTTAAATACAGAAATGTCGGCCCTCTGAAATATGTATATAGTTATATATACTAAATATATTAGTTTCACCTTTTATTTTGAATTACTGAAATACACAAACTTTCACCTGTATATCAAATTTCGTCCCTGTGTGTCTGGACAGAATGTTCAAAATATCTTATTTTCAATAAAATAATACAAATGTATTACTGTAATACTGAGCATACAAATCTTCTTATTTATTGTACTATTTATTTGATACTATTGTACTATTGAGACAATAACAAGTTTGCAGTAATGCAAAGATGTCATTATTTCATTTAGTAAAGAATATTATTTATTTTAATTTCAAAACACTGTGCGTTTAGTTGCTGTTGCTAGTTTGAGTTGAGAAATACACATTTCAGCATTATCACTAATCTGTGTGTGCATTTTCCTTGAGAACCAAGCAAGTTTTTGTTTATTACATCGCTATCGCAATATTGACCTCAATAATTACAATATGACATTTTCCCCAAACCGTGCAGCCCTAAGCAGGACTGTATAATGTTACAAAATATTTATATTTAAAAGAAAAAATGCTTTTTTTTTTCTTTTCTTTTTTTAAACATTCTATTCATCTAAGAATCCCCCCAAAAAATTATACATTGATGATAATCAGAAATGTTTCTTGAGCAGAAAATCTCAAAGGATCATGTGACTCTGAAGACTGGAGTAATGATGCTGAATATTCATCTTTGATCACAGGAATACATTACATTTTATAGAAAATACAAAAAATACTTTTTTTAATCTTTTATATCTTTTAAAAAAAAAATCCAATAAATGCAGCCTTGGTGAGCATAAGAGATTTCTTTTAAAAGCATTAAAAAAACGTACGATCCCAAACTTTTGAACGGCAGTGTATTTTGTATATCACCATTTTGCCCAAAAATACCAGGATGTGATTTCTTTTTTTTGTCTTTATCGCCCAGCCCTGAAGGCTGTAAGTGGAAAGTGTCATGCATCTTCCCTTTAGAGCACATTACTGATCAACAAGACTATTTCCTATGTTATTTCCTGCATCATAAGAATCAATGAGACGAGGGAGAGCTAGTCGGGTCAGCCTATAGGAAATGAATGTGCGTGAATAATCCAGAAGCACGTGATGTGACGTGTCTTTGAGAACTTGACCTTTCAGTTCCTTGAATACCATCGAGCGATCCTGAAATATTTTTGCCATATCGGGCATCACAGGCGTGTGTGTGTGTGTGTGTGTGTGTGTGTGTGTGTGTGTGTGTGTGTGTGTGTGTGTGTGTGTGTGTGTGTGTGTGTGTGTGTGTGTGTGTGTGTGTGTGTGTGTGTGTGTGTGTGTGTGTGTGTGTGTGTGTGTGTGTGTGTGTGTGTGTGTGTGTGTGTGTGTGTGTGTGTGAGGAAGTGTCTGAGCGGTAGATGTGGTAGTTGCTATGGTAACAGGACGAGGGAAGGATCACTCAGGTCTTACACTGGCAGCAGCAGCAGCATGAATATTTCAGTGTGTGTGTGTGTGTGTGTGTGTATGTGAGATGCAGTTGAGCTTCCAGACAGACCCATGCTTATCAGAGTCCTGCCGTCACTCCAGTCTTCAGCTTAACGCTGTTCTTCAGTGTGTCTCGGACACGGACGCGATGCAGCTGGTCTGATGTGACCCTGAGAGCCGAGCATCTGTGTGTAGATCGTCCTCTGGCGAGCGCTTGTGTGAACGTGCAGCGCAAGAACCACAGAACGACTGAACGACCACATCTGTAGAGTACAATAAATATTTCAGAACAGCTTTTCTCCAAACGTTTTCAAGAGCAGCGAGTCATTTTACACTTTCTCAGCTTTACTGTTTTTCGATTATTACGGGAGATCTGATTTTGACATATCAGATGTTTTGTCCTGTCTGTCTAATTCCTTGAAGTGTAACTTCACCGATTTTCAACCCACTTTGTGTTGCCGGTAGTGTCTGTAAATGAACAATGTTTTCTCCGTGTTACCTGGCCTGAGAAATTCGAATTTTTCGTCAGATTTCGTGAAAACTACAGATTGTACTTCCGCTTTTTTGTATCCCCGCCCACGGACCATCGGATCGACAGAGGATTATTAACAGTTATTCTGTTCTTAATAGTAGGTTTATCACTGAAAATGTTATCATACTTTGTCAAGTCTTTAAACAGCATTACAAATGGAGAACTATGGCAACAGCTTTCTTTCAGGTTTTCCTTCCTTTTGGCCTAAAACACTGTTCGTACTTATCCTCTTTGAACTACAAACAGAGGTTTTTCAGATTGTCCGTCTTGTCATTCTCTCCATATTTCTATTCTTTTCAGCTAGTCAACAGACTCAACACTATTGTGACTTAAAGGAACACTCCACTTTTTTGGGGAAATAGGCTCATTTTCCAACTCCGTTGGAAGTTTTACCGTTTTCTAATCCATTCAGCCGATCACCGGGTCTGGCGGTAGCACTTTTAGCGTAGCTTAGCATAGATCATTGAATCTGATTAGACCGTTAGCATCTCTCTCAAAAAAATGACCAAAGAGTTTCGATATTTTTCCTATTTAAAACTCGACTCTTCTGTAGTTACATCGTGAACTAAGACCAACGTAAAATGAAAAGTTGCGATTTTCTAGGCCTCTGTCCCTCTAGGGGGGTTCGGGGACATGCTCCCTCGTAAGAAAATGTTGTGCTTTTTAATGTTAAATTCATCAATCTGGTGCACTTTGAGAGTTCAAAATTAGGAGCTCCAACCCATATTCAGTGTGCAAATTAAACAAATAAAAACTCTAACTCTTTTACTTGTGATATAGTGTCTGTCTACATTACACTACTACATAATCATAGTTATAATATTAATCCCATGACAGTAATGGCCATATATTGTAAAACTTTCAAAACTAAAAAAAAAACAAAAAAAGTATAATTCATAATTAGTTTTGTACTAATTTCTATACTTGAAAGAGATAAGCACATGATCTTGTATTTTGACGGAAACTGCAAAAAGTTTTGACGGAAACTTTTATTTTGGCGGAAAACATGGTTTACAAACGCTTCTCATTACAATTCTAGTAAAATGCGTAATAGTTAAATATGCAGATGTGGAAATAATGTGTAACTGTGTAATGGGTTCCTACACTCATAGCCTATAAGTGTTCTGAAAGTAGCCTATAGTTCTGCTTACCACAGTTCTCTACACACTAATTTCTCTCCTGATCCTCCTCTCTTGAAGGGCCTGTTTCTTTTTTTTTTCATGCTATTTCTCTGCACATTCCTTGCGTTTCTTCTCCATCGCTCTGGCTATTTTGACATACACACTGACACTGCACGCTCGATCAGAGCCCGGGGGGGGGGGTTAAAGATGTGATTGGACCAGACCAGTGTCAATCAAGAAAATAACCAATGGGCCGCTGATCTACGCGTTTCATGGGCCGGTCTGTGAGGAAAAAAAAAAAAACCTACGCTGACCTTTTTGTCCAATGCGTTTCACCGGCACAAAGATCCCAGCACCGCCAATTAAGCAAAACTAAACAAATGGGCCGCTGATGTACGAGTTATATGGTCCATTCAGACAAAAAAAATACAATCATTTAAAGTATGAGATGTATCGGCCCAAAAAGCACGTCGTTTATGGATCCCTTTTTATGAAAATGAGGCCGTCTGTGCATTTGAAGAAATAAAATAAAACAGCAGCAATGTCAAAACTGGACAATTAGCCTTTTAAACAGATGTTTTTATGTTTTTGCATTATTTAGCAGTAATAGTTTGACATATGGGCCTTTAGCAGCCCTACATCCACTCAATCCAGAAACCTTCTGATAGCAATAGACCTTTTAAAGATCTCCTTCACTTTAGCATGTTTTCATTGTTCACAATTTAAACATTAAAGGTGTTTTTTAGACATTCAAGAATGACATTCTAGTAGAGCCCCAAAACAAAATCAAGACTTCAAAAAAGGGCATAATAGATCCTCTTTAAATCAGAGTTTCAGTCTCCCAGATGCTTTCTGCTTTCAACAGTCAGTGTTTTGTGTTTGTTACAGAGAGATCTATTACTCTATTTTCTGTTTCACCGTGTGTCGTCTGCTTTTCCTCACTGCAGCTCTGCAAGAGTCTCAGACCGGGAATTTACCTTTACAACCGTCAAGCAGCTCATAAATGTGATGAACAGATGAACAGTCCTGCTTTACTTTCAGCCTGTTTATCTGTCCGGAAGTGTGAAGCATAAGATAGATCAGGACACAAGCTAGAGCACAGGTGACGGAGAAAGAGAACACGAAAAAATATCTGCAAATGGGGTCCAAAAAATGATCTTGTTTTCACTTTGTATTAAGTTGATTTTTCCAGCCCGCTAGCAGATATTTTTCTTGATCACAAATAGGAGATATTGTTGTGGCAAACTTCAGAGTTTTCTGGTCAGGTTCTCAATCTCGAATTCAGGTCTCAAGAAATCGTGCAGATTCGAGGTTTCAGGTCTCAGAAGAATTAACTTTATTGAGCAGTTCAATAAAGTGAGATGGTAGCTAAGCATCTGACTCCACAAGGGCCAGCACTCAGGTCTTATACCTTTTTCTTATCAGGTGTCCAATTAACGCTCATACAGTTATCTTTTTCTACTTACTCCTCCTTGGTCTGTCGCCAAACTAACTTAAAACGATTAAACTAACTGTCATACTCCTCTTTGTCTTGATCAAACTAACTTCAAACGATTAAACTAACCGTCACCATCATTTTGACAGAAAGTTTAACCGCAAGGGGCGGGACTAGATCAAAGGTCATCATCCATCATTTCAACAGAAAGTGCAACCGCATCAATGCCTTTTTCTTATTGGTGGCAAGACCTCAGCGCATGCGCCTTTTAAACATCTACCCATGTATTCAGGCCTACTTTTCTCTAGTATAGACATCACAGATTCAGACCTGGTTTTCTCTAGCATTACAGTATTTTATATTCAGACCCATGTATGAGACAAATGAAATTCCCCAACAATATTGACTAACTCCTTTTTTTACTCTTTCTCAGAATCTGAGGTTATCTACAGAAACCACAATGGACATGTGATCAGGTTTAACATCCTCACAAACGAGACTGAGATCGTGCTGAAGAACGTCACATTTGTGAGTAAATCTTGATTTTTACAGTAGTGGGCTAAAGTGATGTCTAGGAAAATTAACATCTTTACCCATTATTGAAAATGTGTCAAATATTTTGCAGTCATAATGCATAGTTGAGCTTGGAGGCGATTGTTTTATTTGTGATAATAACGCAATGAAACATGCCAGATTGAGCCAATATCATTTTTATCCAGACTGTCATGAAAATAAATTATGAACACATCCAATGGTATATTAATAACATTGTAGTCAATAATGCTGGGTAACACTTTAGTTTAGGGTCCAATTCTCAGTATTAACTAGTTGTTTATTAGCATGCATATTTCTAAGATATTGTCTGTTTATTAGTACTTATAAAGCACATATTAATGCCTTATTCTGCATGATCATATTCTACATCCATTTATCAACCCAATACCTAAACTTAACCACTACCTTACTAACTATTAATAAGCAGTAATTAGGAGTTTGAAGCAAAAGTCAAAGTTATTAGTTAGTTAATAGTGAGAATTGGACCCTAAACTAAAGTGTTACCGTATGCTTTTTCCTGTGAGCTTTGTTTTAAGAAACAATTTACTAATGTAGAAACACTGGCTGGACATACAATGGAGCTCATAAGTTAACAGACACCTTGCACAATTTGCAGAATGTTAATAAATAAGAAAAAGCCTGTAGTTTTGGGGATATTAATGTTTATGATCCCATGCAGTAGTGAGGATGACATCCATGTTTTCTTCTTTTTTCCAGGACACTTTTAAAGCCACCAAATACTCTTTAAGCCCGGACATGAAGTATGTGCTTTTCGCCTACAATGTTAAACAGGTGTGTGATGTGTTCTTTTTAATTTTATTATGAAGCTTTGCATTTTTTAAGGGGTCCTATTATGCTTTTTCCATGTTCATCTTTCTTTAGTGTGTTATGTTGTGGTTTGAGCATGAAAAAGCTAATATCTGAATTAATTTTGACTGTACGGTAAATGTATCTTGATTTAAGGATGTTTAGATATTTGTTCTGGAAAACTAGACAAAAATTCTGAGCAAGAAATAATTTCACAAACTCTTATTTTAGTAACATGTTTTTTTTAAGCGTTTAAAATCGGATTGTGTTTACCGGTAGTTAAGTCATTTGAACTTTCTTGAAGGCCGTTGAGTGTTGTTTTGTTTTCTGACTGCAGGTTTACCGGCACTCGTTCACGGCGTCCTACATCATATACAACATTCACACCAGGTGGAGTAAGATCTGTTGTTGATCTCACAGATGTTCACAGAATAAATTCAGTGTTTAAACATGCCTTTGCACCAGGTGTTCTTGGGTAACAATGTGAAATGAGCTGAAAAGTACGTCATTAATTAAGTCCTAATGAGAGGGGCGTCAGATATAGGGATGAGTTTTCACACGCTCTCACGCCACACATTCATTTTCTCACGTAGAGAAAAATCCGAAGCAAAGAGGACATCGACAGACAGCGAAGGTTACTATTGATATTAATTCTGTCAATTTCATTTCGATATAGGGCTGTATCGGTGAAGGAATTTCCCTTGCGGTTATTTTGAGTGGCTCAATAGTGCGAGATGCGGTATTATCGCCATTTATTTATTTTGATTTATTTGTTGCTAAATAAGTAAGTGTTACGATGCATGCATGCATGCACAAAAACGAGGACATTTTCAGTAACCAATGAAACTAAACATTGCATTGGCTTGAAAGATTGAAAGGCTTTGAATGAGTCATTAAACCGTTCATTCAACGAACACGTTCAAAAACGCTGATTCATTAAAAGATAGATGTAATGAAACAAGGTGTTCATTATTTTTAACTTTAAGCTCCACTTTTCAACACCCAGCAATGTGTCGCATGGGTAACGCTAATGCTAATGCTTCACTTAATAGAGACCAATGGCATTGATTCAATGCCCTTAAACGTTAAAAGGATGATACGACAAATATTTCGCTTTCCTTCGACACAGCAACCTTTTCACGAATATAAATGACTTGACCTTAAAGATAATCGGTACTCGCACGCGCTCAGTCGATCTCTCATTCACTGTCTGTTTAGGCTTAAGTGCAAATCCTCTACAAATCAATCAGCATGATAAACAGCCTTGTTATCTTTATTAACTTATTTAACATTCAATACACATGCACAAAGTTTAAAACAAGAAGGATAGCCTTATGAAAAAAGAAAACATGCGAATATCGCGGTTGCTGCGGTTACTTGCATTCCTCTGCCCAATTTCTATATTCAAACAATAAATACTGTTTTGGCGCTTGTAAGTGTGATGTGACAGGTCGTTGTAGCGCCTGCAAGTGAACTAATCATCTAGCAAATAAACACGAACTTACTGAAATGTATCCCTCATACATAATATCGATCAATCAGTGTTTTTCAATAAAGCAGCTGGAGAACTATGTCACATAACGTTACATTTACCTCAGGAAAGCCATTTAATGACCATATATAGCACGTTAGTTGACTAGAAAAATTAGATATAGAGAGGAGTATTTTGCTAAATATGTGCACTATATTACATATTTATTGTATTTTTACTTATTTCATTAAAATACTATAACATTGTTATTATAATAAAAAACGCTTTATATTTAATTGAGTTGTAATTTTTAACCTTTAATAATAATGCCAGCTGACAGTGCTCTCTGTATAGCATTATGTGAGACTTTTTTATTTGGTAAAATGTATCTACTGTACCTATTATGCATCCAAGAATTGAATTGAAATTGTGAAATTTGTGTCAAGCAATAAAAACAGTAGCCTACCAATCATTGTACCATGTAAACATTGTAAAATGTTGTCACTAAACCTAGTAAAGTTATGTTTAGTAACCACATTTTTTGACAATCACAATACATTTATTAAAAAAATCCATGACGCTTTGAACATGCGGCTGAACAGCTCAATGTTGATACAGTTCAGTTCAATAACTGTGTGAAATTTATCAATTATGAAATGAGTTTAGTTTTAGCTATAAGCAGACATGGAAGACAATCGTGTCATTAGTTTTGCTCTCATCCAATAGGGCTGCAACTGCAAAAAATGCTTTTCTTACTTAGTATTTTTGTCTTGTTTTCAGTGCAAATATCAAACATTTCTTATATCAAGATCCATTTACTAAAGTAGTAAAATGGCATAAGATATTAAGTCTTGTTTTCTGGGGAAATAAATAAAAATTAAGTGAGTTTTTGCTTAAAACAAGCAAAATGATCTGCCAATGGGGTAAGAAAAATCATCTTGTTTCTGTTTGAATTAACATTATTTTTCTAACCCTACTGGCAGATCATGTTGCTTGTTTTAAGCAAAAACTCACTTAATTTTTATTTATTTCCCCAGAAAACAAGACATAATATCTTATGTAATTTATCTCATCTAGTAAATGCATCTTGAATTAAGAATAATTTTTAGATATTTGGACTGGAAACAAGACAAAAATACTAAGTAAGAAAAGCATTTTTTGCAGTACAATTTTATGCAAATGCGCATTTATATGTCACAAGATTAAAATCAGATTTGATATTTTAACATGCACACAATGCATGAATATAGAGTTTCCCGCTGTTTGAAAAAACTAGCCATCATCCTGCCATCACATCTTTTCTTGGTTTTTAAAAGTAGACTTAACTCGTTAGTTCACCCAAAAAATGAAAATCCTGTCATTAATTGCTCACCCTCATGTCCTTCCAAACCCGTAATACTTTCGTTCATCTTCAAAACACAAATTAAGAAACACTTTTTAATGAAATCTGAGAGATTTCTGTCCCTCCATTGACAGTCTACACAACCACCACTTTCAAGACCTCATAAAAGTAAACCATGTGACTCCAGTGGTTTAACCTTCATTCGATGAAGCAACGCGAGTGGTTTTTTTTTTGCAAAAAAACAACATAATCTACCACTTTATTTACAAAATATGAATCTTCAACGCACGTTCACCAGAGCACCAGGAAGCGTGCGTGTTGTTGACGCGTGAGTCACGAACTGCTCCGAGACACGAAGGCAATCCAGACACGTAATCCAATATACAGGCAATAGGTCAAAACACAGGTAGGCAGTCCAAACAAACAAACAAACAAACTAGCACAACAGGCAGGGGTCAAAGGCAAAAGAGTAATCCAAGGAACAGGCAAGAAATCCAAAAACAAAGAGACATGAAACCTGGGAAAACGCTCGTAAATGCAGTGCAACAACATACAAAACTTCGCAGTGAGTGAATTAGTGATGGGTCGTTCATTGCGTTTGTCACTTGACAAATGAACGAAAGACTCGGAAGGTAAAGTAATTATTTATGTTCCCTGTAAATTTATTTTTGACTGCATTATAATGATTTCTTAATTCAGAATATGATCAGGATTGCGTTGTTGGATGTGTTCCGGGAATTTGGCTGTGAAAAGCATAACATTTAAAGCCACTTGAATGAACGAAATGACTCAAAAAAGATTTGTTCATTTTGATGAACAAGAGAGTCCGAACAAGAGTGAACATGGTATAAATAGGCTGAGACTAACAGGGTAAGGAGACACTTGTGAATGCAATCAGTGGTGATGAGTCCGGGCAGTGCGTTCTGGGAAATGTAGTTTGTGAGGGAGTGATAATAGTGTGGTGTGGAGCGCCCTCTGGTGGCTCTCAAGCGCACTCCAGCTGGTGACGTTACAGTTGCGACAAGCATCTATTGCAGCAGAAATGTAAAAGCTGTTGTTATAACTTCAATTTGAATGTTGTCGTGTGTGTGTGTGTGTGTGTGTGTGTGTGTGTGTAGGGAGGTTTTGCAGCTGGATCCTCCAGAGGTGTTGAACTCTAAACTGCAGCATGCGGAGTGGGGCGTTCAGGGCCAGCAGTTGGTGAGCTCAACTTTTACTATCAACTAGGAATGCACCCATACCACTTTTTATTTATTTATTTATTTATTTTTATAAGACAAGGCAAGTTTATTTATATAGTCCATTTCATACACTGTGGCAATTCAAAGTGCTTTACATAGAGAGGAAATAAACACAAAATAAAGCAAGGAGAATGCAAACAGAGCGATGTATTATGGAGTGCAGCATCAAGAATATCAAATATTGTGGGGACATTATTGTTTATCGATGTCTATGGTGGTTAATAGCCCTGCTATCAACACTTACTGTTTACCTCCAGATACTCAGACACTCCTTAAATAGTTGAGCTGTTGCTTTCAGAGAGACAATCTATATCTCTAAATGTGTAACAACTAGTGCTTCTTGTTCTTTGATTTGTTGTTTCAAATAATTCCTACATTGTGTGCTTATGGTCCAGTTACGTTCATATCATGTTTTTAGAGTAAGGTAAGGAGATCAAACTCGGCTCACGTGTCTGTAAGCAGTGTGTCAGAGCACTTTCAATAACATTAAATAAAAAAACACCCAAGTTTATGTCATGGTTTAGTATTTTAAGTTGGACTTCAGTCATTTTCTGTAAGTGTGTGTTAAAATGGTTCTGTGCACGATCGAGATTCGCTTTTTAACTGTAGTGTGTGTGTGTGTGTGTGTGTGTGTGTGTGTGTAGGTGTACATATTTGAGAATAATATTTACTATCAATCGGACGTCAGGAGTAACTCGCTGAGATTGACTTCATCTGGGAAGGAGGGCATCATCTATAACGGCATTGCTGATTGGCTCTATGAAGGTGAGGCTTTGCTCTGTTAAATCTCCGGCTATGAGATGATTTAAGGAATATATGACAAGATGATGATTAGAGCTGCACCATTTTTGATAAATTGAGAATCACAAATTTTTTGTTTCAAATAGAGATCACAATTCGCCCACGATTCGGAATAGACAACTAAAAAAAATAACATGTAATTTACTAGAGGTGACGAAAGGTTAATTGCTGCAGTTTATTTAATTAAATTAAATTGAATACTTTTTAAAATTTGGTTTGAATGAATGATTCAATGACTCATTAAGGCTTGTTTTATTACTGAGTGAGTCAGCATTTTTGAACAAATATTTTAAATGAATGATTCAATGACAAATACATTTTTTAGGTCGCCACCTACTGGTGTAATGATGTAATTGATACAATCTTTATTGAGTTACTTTCAAATTTATTTACTATATTTTGAGCACTTCTACATCAGTGTTTATATCTGAACTATAAACTTTCATCCAGTACTTCTGTGATAAATAATATTAATTATTGTAACTGAAATAATGATACTGTGTGGATGAAAAGACTGTTTTTGAAGCTGTTTCAGACCTAAAGAACTTCTCTCGCTGGATCAGCAGATTTGAATGTTCACTGTGATCATACTTGTCAAAGATTTTATAGACACAGCCGAATCGCTGTCATATAGGAATATGATCACGTTTGAATCAAGATTGCGTTCTTTTAATGATTAATCGTGCAGCTCTAATGATGCACGTTTCCTCTGGTGCGACACACAGATGAAGATGAGTGACGTGATGCTCAGGTGTTTGTGATTGACTCCAGTGTGAGATCTCATACATAATAGATAACTCAACCTATTGTAATAAACCAAAAGACCAATTGCAATTACCACAAACACTCATGTTCAGAGGAGGTCCTGCACACGCATGTGGCGCACTGGTGGTCACCTGACGGCGAGCGCCTGGCGTTTCTGGTCCTGAATGACAGTCTGGTGCCAAACATGGTGTTGCCCTCTTTCACTGGCTCTACGTACCCGAAAGGCAAACAGTACCCGTATCCGAAGGTAAGTTTGACATTCACATTCTCATGCTCAGATATATGACCCAGCGGCGTGGGGACAGTGAAGCATTATTTAATGTACAAAAGGAAATAATAGGGCTTTTCACACTGCGCGAATTCATGGGTTATTGTCATTATAAACCCTGCTTTTGGCCCTGGGTAGAGGCATGTTTCAAACTTGTAATTCAGACACTCCAGAGTGTGATTATGGCCATTTGACACCGCAAGCTTGAGCTTCACGTCAGCGTAACTACATCGTCACTGTGCCTGTAGAGAAGGCAACATATAAGCGAGCATTTCTTTACTGAGACAACTATAAATTTGTTTTTCGAAGTTGGTCATTCATAAACTTGATAGTCTTGAAAGTTTAAGATGGGGAGGTGTACAATATATGCATGTAAATGGTAAACAACAAAAGCAACCAAGAAAACAGCTCCGATCTTGTTGTTTTAGTCATACTTCGATGTTAACAAGACAGCAAAAAAAAAAAAGATTGATTTGGGTGGTGCTATATGTACCTGTGTGTATTACATAAACTAAAAGAAAGTGTATATATCATATTTTCTGGCTAGTTTATTTAAAATAAAATAAAAATTATAATACACCATATTTTCACCCAAACTGAATTATTAAAAACAAGTTTAAGTCTTAATATTATTTTCTGACATATTCCAGTTCTTGTTAAAACACACAAGACATGTTTATTCTGCATTTGTGGCACTTTTTGAGTGAAATTGTATTTATTTTGTCCATCTAAAGTGAGCTTTGACTTTAATTGAGCGTGAGCAGCACAGCAAAAACAGACTCGGCCCGAAACCCACACATCGAAACCTGCTCTTGGTGTGAATGCACTCGTTGGTTAACATGCACTCGTTGGTTAACATGCACGCCGAGGAAAAAAAAAAAGCACTTTTGCACTGCAGAGCCAAACATGTGCAGTGTGCCCTGATTTGTGCATGTTATAAGGTACGCAGTGATGACAAGCGTGCTAGAGACATTCGCTTTGATTCTAATTAGCATTGGGACATTCAGACATTTAAAGTGTGATTCAAGTGTCTAGAGATTTAAAAGGGTGCTGTATGTTGTAGGAAATATCCAATTTGTTTTTTGTCATCTGTCCTTGGTAAAATTTTTTAATTGTTTCTGTTCTTGATGTTATTTTAAATTAGTGCTGGGCATCGATTCATCGCATCCAAAATAAAAGTTTGTGTTTACATAATATATATGTGTGTATTGTGTATCATTATTTTGTATATATAAATACACACACATGCATGTATAGGTGAAACTCAAATGTTTAATATCATGCAAAAGTTTGTGTAATTCAAATTAAAAGGTGAAACTAATATATTTAGTATTTATAACTATATACATATGCATGATTGTACTTTTCAGAGGGCCGACATTTCTGTATTTAAAATCCTTTTTTTTTTTTTTGAGATTTTGAATTTGGGGTTTTCATAAGCTGTAAGCCATAATCATCAAAATTATAACTTTTGCACAATATTATAATTTTTCGAGTTTCACCTGTATATATTTAAGAACATTTTTTTTGTAATATAATGTATAAATATAGATATATACAGTATATACATGCAAATATTTCCTTAATAGATGCATATATGTGTGTATTATATATAAACGTCAAAGTATGTTAATATAATATAAAGAAGTATGTTAACACAAACTTCTATTATTACTTTTATTAATCATTTCCCAGCACTATTTTAAATGTAAGTGTTGACGTGTGTTGTGTTTGCAGGCTGGTCAGCCCAATCCAATAGTCAAACTATTTGTAGTCAACTTGTACGGACCAACACACACGCTAGAACTCACACCACCAGATGAACTCAAGCTCAGGTATAGTGTGTGTGTGTGTGTGTGTGTGTGTGTGTGTGTGTGTGTGTGTGTGTGTATGATGGAGGCTGGAGCAAGTGTCTGACGCTCTCTGTGTGTGTAGGGAACACTATGTGGTGATGGTGAAGTGGATCAGTAAGACCAAGACAGCAGTGCGCTGGTTAAACCGAGCACAGAACGTCTCAATTCTGACTGTCTGTGACTCTACCACTGGAGCCTGCATTAAGGTACACAAACACATTCACTCATACACGTGCACACTACTCACACATTTATTTACACACACATTCACACAAGTGTTCATACGCACACTCGCACAAGCACTCACACAGTCGCAAACATATGTACTCTAGGGGTTTCGAAATTAATCGTTTCTACGGTGCATCGTGATGCAGAGGAGAACGATTCGGTATCGGTTCAGTAATAGATCATAACCGATTATAATGTACTGACGCTTTTCTGACGTCATTTATCGCGTATGTGCTTTGTCGCGGTAGCATACACTGACAGATGGGAAACGAGATGCGAGTGCGAGTAATTTAAACATGCTCCAACTACTTTAAAAGCCTACATCTGGGCACATATGGCTTTTATGAACAACCTGGTAAGCAGACCTGGAGAAGACACGCACGCGCTGTGTGCGCTCATGTCACGCACAAATAGAATATTCAGGAGGTAATACCACTAACTTGATAAACCACGTTAGCCGTGTTCACCCGAGCTGTAACGCCTGCAGAGTCTGAATGCTTTAAGATGAGCTCCGTCGCCCGAATCCACAGCCAAAAACATCATCCACCCGCACTAATAATGTTCTCTGATTTAAGCATCCGCACCCGATGGTCAAATTACAATTATTCTGTGTTGTTTCGCGTGATTATAAATGGATGATCGTCACCTTCAACACGGACTCGGCGACGGTTGATGCGCGCATCTGGTAACATTATACACTGATGAATGAGCGCTGCTTTTATATGCACATATCTTTCAAGCAAAATTGATTTGACAGAATTTACTTTTCTTAATGGCATAAACAGGCGTTACTCCCTTGAAACTTAAACTGGAATGTCACTCCGACTTCCCGAACAGGCGAACACGCACACACGCGCGCGCGTACGCACACATCACTTTGAAGTAAAATTTAAAATTGAGGATGCGGTGCATCGCAATGCATCGAGATATCGAATTGAACTGAATCAATGACATGATAATCGTAATCGAACCGTGAGACCAGTGTAGGTTCACACCCCTAATGTACTCGCACACGCACAAACACGTGTGTACTCGCACACGCACAAACACACACGTGTACTCGCACACGCACAAACACACACGTGTCCTCGCACGCGCACAAACACACACATATCCTCGCACGCGCACAAACACGCGTGTCCTCGCACACGCACAAACACGCGTGTCCTCGCACACGCACAAACACGCGTGTCCTCGCACACGCACAAACACGCGTGTCCTCGCACACGCACAAACACGCGTGTCCTCGCACACGCACAAACACACGTGTCCTCGCACACGCACAAACACGCGTGTCCTCGCACACGCACAAACACACACGTGTCCTCGCACACGCACAAACACACACGTGTCCTCGCACACGCACAAACACACACGTGTCCTCGCACACGCACAAACACGCGTGTCCTCGCACACGCACAAACACGCGTGTCCTCGCACAAGCACAAACACACACGTGTCCTCGCACGCGCACAAACACACACGTGTCCTCGCACGCGCACAAACACACACGTGTCCTCGCACGCGCACAAACACACACGTGTCCTCGCACGCGCACAAACACACACGTGTCCTCGCACGCGCACAAACACACACGTGTCCTCGCACGCGCACAAACACACACGTGTCCTCGCACGCGCACAAACACACACGTGTCCTCGCACGCGCACAAACACACACGTGTCCTCGCACGCGCACAAACACACACGTGTCCTCGCACGCGCACAAACACACACGTGTCCTCGCACGCGCACAAACACACACGTGTCCTCGCACGCGCACAAACACACACGTGTCCTCGCACGCGCACAAACACACACGTGTCCTCGCACGCGCACAAACACACACGTGTCCTCGCACGCGCACAAACACACACGTGTCCTCGCACGCGCACAAACACGCGTGTCCTCGCACACGCACAAACACGCGTGTCCTCGCACACGCACAAACACGCGTGTCCTCGCACACGCACAAACACGCGTGTCCTCGCACACGCACAAACACGCGTGTCCTCGCACACGCACAAACACGCGTGTCCTCGCACACGCACAAACACACACGTGTCCTCGCACACGCACAAACACGCGTGTCCTCGCACACGCACTCTCACACACGAGTACTCGCACACGCACAAACACACATGCACAAGCACTTGCATGCACAAACATACATGCACAAGTACATGTACGCAAACACAAGTACTCGCACAGTCACTCACACTCAGACTAACACACAAGCTGATGATGATTATGATGGTGATGATGTCTCGTTTCAGAGGCATGAGGAAACATCAGAAGTTTGGCTCTCAAAACAGGTGAATCTCCAGTAGATGTTTGCTTGGTGATCTTCAGTCTCATGAGTTTAATGCATCTCCTGTTCCTTGACTGGTTCTCTGCTCCAGAACCAGGAACCGTTCTTCTCCCGAGACGGCAGCCGCTTCTTCCTGACGGTCCCGGTGAAGCAAGGAGGACGTGGAGACTTTCACCACATCGCCATGTTCACCTCCCAGGTACACGTATGCGCTAGGAGCAGGGTTTGAAATTAACACCCGCCAAATGCTGTCAAATCACGAGCCAATTTGGCGTGTTTCTATGTTTACTCACTTTGCTGGGGAAGTTTGTGTTATCCAAATCTGCGCAGATATAGCACAAATACTGAACTCGAGTCATCATGATATACAGGGTACCCGCGGGTCTTAAAAGCCTTGAAAAAGTCTTGAATTTGATCATCTCAAATTAAGGCCTTAAAAGCCTTGAATTTAGTATACAAAGTCTTGGATTTCGTTACAAAGGTCTTATTTAGTTTTTACCAAAAGTAAAGTAACTGCAGTTTGACTAAAAGTTGACAAAAAATGCAAAGACTTTTCGTCAACTACAACTATAAAAAACAGGATGACTCAAATGTGATTAAGACCAATAAGCATTTTCGTCTGAAGACTAAGACTAAATCAAAAATGGCTGCCAAAATTAACACTGGCCTACACACACGTGCGCGCTACAATGCTGTTGCGTATGTATTAAATATGACTGATATATAATTCAATTATTTAATTCAAGTAGCCTCCTTGTGCATAATTATTTTCTAGGGTTTAAAATGTATACAGATTTGACATTTTCCCCTCATACTTCTGTCGGAATGGGTACGAAGTTGGCATTGAATTTCATTTGAAATGGTATTAAAAAGGTCTTAAAAAGCCTTGAATTTAAGTTGGAGGATCCTGGGGGTACCCTGATATATTAAATACAGCATATTGTGCAGAATCTGCTCATATCTGGCTCACTTGAACACACACGTCACAACGCAACAAATAACGGTGCGCTTGTTCATTTGCATTGAAGCAATAGCAAAGATTAAAAAGTATTTGGTTAACAGAAAAGACATTGTTATTTTCCAACATCCTAAATGTTCTTTGTACTGTATTGATCTGTCCACCTAAAACACATTTTTGTTGATGAGGATGAAAGAGGAAGGAGATTGCTGCATGACAGGATTTTGTTTGAATAAGAAATGAATGTGTGAAATCCAAATTTTATTTTATATATATATATATATATAGATATATTAGGGCTGCATGATATTGAAGAAAATGCCTAGAATAATAAAAAATATAGACTCATTACATGCAAAGTGAGATATTTCAAGCCTTTATTTGTTATAATGACGTCTTATGAAAACCCTAAATTCAAAATAAAAATATTGTGAAAAGTTTTCATAAGCTGTAAGCCATAATCATCAAAATTATAACAAATAAAGGCTTGATATATCTCACTTTGCATGTAATGAGTCTATATAATATATTAGTTTCACCTTTTAAGTTGAATTACTGAAATAAAAGAACTTTTGCACGATATTCTAATTTTTCAAGTTTCACCTGTATATAAAAGCTGTGACATAGTTAATCTAGTTCATTTCTTCTTTTATTTTGCTAGTAGATGTTCTGTATGGGCGGGTGGGTGAAAATGTTAACTTCAAACCCTGGCCAGGAGTAATGGCAATAATTGTACATCTGTTTGTACGAGCGATCGCGTCAGTCTGGTGTTGATGATGTCATGGGTCTGTTCAGGTGCGGGCAGATCAGAACGAGGTGCGTCATCTTACGTCAGGAAACTGGGAGGTGACGCAGATTCTGGCTTACGATGAGAACGCACAGACCATGTGAGTAAAACACGGCCGTGAACTCACTCAACATACAAACCAGGATCTCTATGACTGGCATACTTGCGTAACATGCATACAATACAATACAATACAATGTTTATTTATGAAGAACTATTTAAAAACAACCAAAGTTGATCAAAGTGCTGTACAAGAAAAAAGGAAAAGAAATTCAAACAATTAAACACAAGCTGTAAAATAAGTGGAATGCATGAAAGTAAAATCATAAAACAGCAAGTCAAGATATGTTAAATACAGTCATGTGAGAAAACAAGTAGGCTAAATCCCATGGAAATTGATGGCTTTTTTGACATATTTGGACAAGCAAACATTTGATTCACAGTGCCTATTAATAAAGCTGATATACTTGGACAAAACCACAAAGAAAATGAGCTTTTTTAATCATTTATTCTACAAAAGTTCCAATTGATATGCATTTCTTCATTAGAAAAAGTTGCCTTCTAGCTACATCCTTACCTCATTGCATTTTGCATAATTCTACATCAGTCTCTAACATTGGCTTGCTGGGATTTTTGACCTCTCTTCCATGTAATACTCTTTCAGTTGCAAGATGTTTGCATGTTTTCTGTTTCAATTCCTCCCCACAACATTTCAGTGGGGCTTTGACTAGGCCATCCCATAACTCTCCATTTCTTCTTTTTGAGCCATTCTTTGGGAGATTTACTAAAACGCTTAGGATCGTTGTCCTCGTTGAAAGGTCCGCTTGCTGTTCAGCTTCAACTTTCAGACAGATGGCCTCACATTATCTTCAAGCACTCATTGATATGATGCAGAATTCATAGTTAAATCAATGAATGCAAGCTGTCAAGTCTCCGAAGCCGCAAAGCAGCCACAAACCATAACAATTCCACCAGCATGATTCACGAGCTGAGCCTTCGGTCTGCGCCAAACATTTCTGCGGCTACTATGGCCAAAAAAATCAATTTTTAAAATGTGGTCGATTCAAAATTGATTCTCAAAGGCCACGAATCGATTTCTTACCATATTTATTTATCTATCACCCAAAAGCCAGTATTAGTTTCCCTGCCCAGTTCATAGGCGTGTGTGTGAATGTTGCAGCTAATGCTGTGAG
>CM060624.1:2554590-2562090 GCA_030578275.1 Meda fulgida
AAATGAAGATTCAAAAATATTTATAGAAAATGTACCCATTTAAACTTAATTATTCAGTTTGGGTAAAATTATATGGTGTTATATATTAAAATAAATAGAAAATAAATATTTGTGTGTGCTGTAAAGTGGTTCGAAAAAATTAAATCAGAATCGGCTAAAATCTGTATCGGCAGGTCAAACTCAATGAAAAATTGTAATCGGTTCATCACTATAATCTTTCTGATGGGCTGGTATCAAACACTATCACATAATCTGATGTTCACCTAGAGGTTTTATTTATTCATTTCTACATTTGTCGTAGTATTGTCGATGGGTTTAATAACACATCCTGTAAAAGGGGGGCCTTGGCCAGAACCTAGTGGTATTTGGGAACCCCTGCTGTATCACACAGGAGCCTATGTTCTCAGACATAAAGCTATTTGGTTTGCTTAACCTGTTTATGCAGCCTACAATTTAATTCTAAAACGAATTTTAAGGTCACACAAAAAAGTCACATTAATGGCACACAAAATATAGTTCAAAATAATAGCATTTATCTGAAATGGAAAGAATTATACACTTAAATAAATTAAAGAAAGTAATAGCCAACTTTTATTCAGCAAGGACGCATTAAATGAATCAAAAGTGACAAAGACATTTATAATGTTACAAAAGCTTTTTTATTTCGGATAAATCTCCTTTGAACCTTCAATTCATCAAATAATCCTGACTTCTTTTTAAAAAAAAAAAACATTTATAATAATCAGACATGCTTCTTGGGCAGCAAATCACATCAGCATTATTCCCTCAGGAAGAGTGCATGTTTTCTGCGTGTCTGGATGTCGGACTCATCAACAATAATCACGTTGTTTAAATTCACCAAAACCGATTTGCCGAAATCGAAACCCGGCCGGACAGTGACGGGGATTAGCCGCTAGCGCGAGACCGGATCGAACCGGGAGCGACCAGACAGCAGAGGATCCTGTTCGCAAATTGTCCCAAAAGAATAATTAATTCTCAATTTATAGTTTATTGGTCAGGTCTGATGCGCGTGATTGGATGATGACGGTGTCGTGGTCATTCTCAAGTGTCGTGTTGCTGTTGTATCAGTCAGATCAGCGTAGCACTCAATAAACGGGACAAGAGAGATCCCGTGCGGGACAAATAAATTAGGCCCAATAATCGGGACGTCCCGGCTAATTCGGGACAGTTGGCAACCCTATGCATAACAGTCCACAGTCCTGATGAGTGACCTTTCACCCCTCTGTGAGCATTAGCACTGCAGAGCACTGCAAAAAATGATGTTCTTCCTCAGTGTTTGTCTTGTTTTCCAGCACAAATATCTAATCATTCTTAAATCAAGATACATTTACTGGAGAAGGAAAATCACTGAAGACATTAAGATCTAAATTATTAAGTTTAAATCAAGAAAAATATATCAATGAAGTCAGAAGGATTTTTTTCTTGATTTATGCATATACAATTTTTTCCCCCAAAATTTTTCAGAAAGCAAGGCTTAATATCTTAAGTCATTGTGCTTCTCAAGTTAATATGTGTTGATTTAAGAATGTTTAGAAATTTGTACTGGAAAACGGGACAGAAATACTACCAAAGAACATGATTTTTGCAGTGCAGACTGACTGATGTGGTTAAAGTGGCCATTATTATTATTATTATCATTATCATTATTGTTTTCTCTGCAGGTCCAGGAGCACCGACGGTGATCATACACTCTCTCAACACTGCCAGTGAGTTTTCACTTTTTCTTTTTTCCATCTGTCAGCTAGAGCTGTGTATCGGTGTCTCGATTCGATTACAATTCACAAGACTTTAATTCAATACGTTTCAGGATCAACTTTTAGTTACCAGTGAAATTCACAATTCTCGAGTCCAATTTCAGTACCACTGCCACAACTATGAGCTAATACAAATTTCAAAGGTTATTAATGGCAAGTAAACCGTCATTAATAAAACAAAAAAACTATTCTTACTATTATTGTAAGACTATATTATCATATCTCCCTCATCCTCCAGTTTTATTTTTACTGTTATTATTATTATTATCATCATCATTATTATTATTATTATAATTGTCATCAATGTTTTTATTTATTTATTATACATTTTTTATAAATTTTTATTATGTCTGTTGTACATATAAGATGTTCCTCTGTTAAGATACTTCCACTCACACACCCAATTATACGCGCACATACACACACACACACACACACACACACTGTTGTTATCTATGTTTTTTTTGGCCTTGGTGTTTTTTGTTGTATCTGAAAAAAATAAAAACAGAAAAGATTGATTCATGGCTTTTGAGAATGGAAATCGAATCGACCACATTTTTAAAAAACAATCGAAAAATCTTTTATTTAATTTTTTTTGCCCAGCTCTACTATCTGCCCTGTTCTGCTTAAATAACTGGTGTACTGTGCATCTCTCGTCAGATTATTACATCCTGGAGAATAACTCTGTGCTCAAAGCTGCTCTCAGATACAAGCGGATCCAGCTGCTGGAGTACAGAAGCATCCAGACCGACCACTTCGGTAAAGTGTCTTCCGGCTTTTCCTGATAAACACACACTTCAGCAGACAGTGTGGAAGAATAATGCGTGTTGGTTTGGTATTGCTGGAGTTCATTATCTTGCTCTTGGCCAAAAGTGATGTTGTTAATGACCCTACAAGTTTTATTAAACCATTAAAATATGGGGAAAATATTTCATTTTTTTAAATATGAGGGAAGAACAAAACACTAAACTTGGTTCAGGTATTAATCTGACAAAATTATATGGCAAAAAAAACTTAAGCTACAGGTTTTATTTTACTATGAGCTTTTTGTTTTTCTTTGCATTTTTTTGGCAGAGGAAAAAGCATACACTGACTACAACATGAACAGTTATTAGTATTTCGTTGGTTCTCTCTTGTTTTTGCATGTTTATAATTTCTTTGTATGACAGTCTGGATAAAAACGATGTCAGCACAATTTGTCATGTTTCATTCTGTTATTATCACTAATAAAACAATCGGCTCCAAGCACAACTACACAATATGCTTTGTATTTTGAATAATATTTGAATAAAGTGTGAGGATTTTAATTTTTCTAGGCTGTGCATCACTTTTGGCACTATTGAACTTGACAGATCATCATACGCAGCGCTGAACTGTTCCTCGTGTGTGTTTGCAGAGTTGCCGCTGAAGATCTCCTATCCACCCGATTTCTCTGAGTCCCGCAGTTATGCTCTTCTGCTGATAATGTAAGTGTGTGTGTGCGCGTGCGTGTGTGTGTGTGCGTGAAAACATCACATTCTGTTGAATTTCAACGCCGCTGTAAACACACGGCCGGAGACAGGAGATGCATGTTGTTTCAGATTGTGATGTGTTGTGTTTGTGCGTCAGTGATGCTGCCCCCGGTGGTCAGCAGGTGAATGAGCAGTACGCAGTGGACTGGGACTCTGTGCTGGTCAGTTCGGACAATGTCATCGTAGCTCGTCTGGATGGCCGGGGAAGCGGTTTCCAGGGTCAGAAGGTTTTACAGGACGTGCACAAGCGCCTGGGAGCCGTCGAACTGCAGGATCAGCTGGCGGCTGTCGAGTAAGAACTTTTACCTGCTGTTTTCTTCAGGGCGCTTAAAGGGGTCATCAGATGCAAAATTTATAATAAAAAAAAGTAATGTAAAATTTATATGCAAACACTTTTATATGGTGTTTGCATATAAATGTGTCTTTGCAGTGTCGGGACACAACCACCATACAATGAAAACAAAATTTATTTATTTTTTTTGAAAACCTCAAAAAGTCTAAACACTCTCAATATTTTATTTGATTTATTTATAAGTTTGTTAGTATAGGGACAGTACAAAAAAAATATGATCCCAGTCAAAAACTGGGAAATATGTATTGCACATCGAGAGGATAGCATAAGCTCATTTGCGTCTCGGGTCTCTAGAAAGGCTTTTCTAAAAAAAAAAAAAAAAAAAAAAACTACTAATCTTAGAATTAAACTACCACAGCATGTAATTTATACATATTCAAATACATACCGATTGTAAGGATGACCTATCCTGACCTACATGACCTATACCGATTGTAAGGATGCTTCCAACCCTGGCATCAATATTTAATAAAACAAACATTTATTAAATGTAAATATGCGTGCAGTTCTGGTTTATGTTAAACCACCGCTTTACCTTCAATGTAAAAGACTTTATAGAGTGCCGAAGTTTTGACGTCACTTTGTAGGCCAAAACGCGGAAGTGAGTTAGCATTGTAGCACTTCCGGTTCCTTCGCCCTAAAGTCTATGGGTTTTTTGAATGTGTTTTTGCTAAATCGCCTGAAATAAGGTTAACAAAGCCTCTAAATATTTTCACGTTTTGATCTATGACATAAAACACACCAGTTATAACCTGCTTGTGGTTTTTAAACTTTATTGTGTCTTAAAAACGGTGATTGCTAACAAGTTGCTAAAAGGGACTAGGCCTACATCCTTTGGCGGGGACTTTAGACGTCATCATGACAAACAGGAAATCTCTCACTAGCCCGTGTTTCAGCCTCACGGTCTTATTAGAAGTTTACCTTTCAGTTAATATACATAACGTTATTTATTTAGTCTTTTCAAATTGAAGTTTTTCCAAATATTGTTGTACACAGAATTCCGTGATATTAGGGTAACTGATTACCAGTTCAGTATTTCTGTGGAGAGACTGTAGTTCGACAGTGGTGTTTTGTTTTGTCCCGAGATGCAACCACAAGTCGTCGAATGAAATAGTTATCTTAAATACATAGCAGACTATTATAACTCCTCTATCTCTCCCTAGTTTTACTTACCGAGACTCGATAAACCTTGTCCCTCATGCTGGCCTTACAATACCGACAAGTAAACCAGCATCTAAGCTGCACTGTTCTACATGTCCAGATTTATAGTGGTTCTCTCCTCGATCTGGTTTTTCTATCGTTTAAGAAAAAGGACATAAGAATGGAAATTGATACGGCCATAGCTAACGTTAGTGCTTCTGAGATGGTAAAATCGTGGGTTTTTTCTGGTTTATTAGCAAATGGTATGCAAAATGTGTAACTACGTTCACACCGCCACCGACTTGAGCTTCCAAAGCTACCGGAAGTCATTCATTTTCAATGGAAGCTGCTTCTCTCAGCTGCAAGGAGCGTCAAATCCATCGGCGTCGCGTTTTGGGCGTTTTGAGTACCATAAAGTTGAGCTACTTTCAACTTTCTGATTGACAATGAGCTATGATGCGGTTCAGTGGCAAAGCGGCAGCAACCAATCGGAATATATGTCCTTCGCGCTGGCTGATTCCGGAGAAACACACAATGTAAACTTTCGTTCCTACCAAACCATTAGTTCTGAGAAAAACCTCTGGTCGTCGAGCCGCAGCTGCTGCCGGTCCTGGAGGGCGTCATGACATGAACCCAAAATCTCTGAGTCCGACGTCATCTCCGCAAATACATTACAGCAGCACCAAACACAACAACTCCGCGATGATCCATAATGATCCAGTGACACACGTTTGAGAATGAGCGCAACTTTTATTTGAAATATTTACGAACGCTCGTTTTAAGCGGGAATGCAATTCATTTGCTCACGGTAACACCGATTTGACCAATTGCACTAATGCAAATAATAATAATAATAGCTAATTATTTTTTTTTTCCCCGATCAAATGTGACCAAAACGGTTATAAAAATGCTGTCATTACAAAAGGTTTCTCCAATGTATTTCTTGTTTTTTCTGTTTATTACATTTCATGTTGTGACACTCTTCTCCCTGCTACGTCAGAGCGACCAAAGCGTCAACAAGCTTCCATGACGCCCTGGCCAGAGCTTCTTTGATGCTCAAGTCGGCGGCGGTGTGAACGTACAGTAAGGGTCACAACTCTTTGTTGAACACAGATCTTATTTTTTGCGATTTTCCAAAAGTCTATGGGGAAAATGCATAGCTTTTCGATCGAGGGAACCCATGCGCCGCTAACTTCCGAGTTGTCCTACAAAGTGACGTCATAACTTCGGCACTCTATTTCACGTACTGCCTTAAACTCATTTGGCAACAGGTTCCAGATTTGGGAGCCCTTTACAGAAAAGGCTCTTTGCCCTTGTGTTGTTCTACGGAAATCAATCCCACAATTCCCACTTGCTGCACTCCTTGTGATTCTACTTGTATCATCCTGTCTCTTTCCAAGAAAGATTATTCTCTTTCCAATAATCAAGCCGTTTGGATTTTCTGAGCAATATGATGTCCGTATTAGCATATTTCCCATATTAGTATATTTCATATACTGTGAGAGAGCAGTTGCTCATTATCATTTAAAGAGACATGCACTGAAATGGGTCGCTGTGAACAGAGCTGTTTTTGAGGTAAAAAGGGTGTTTTACATAACCATTGAGGAATTTTAACTTAAGTATGTTACAAACTTCACACGAAGACCCTAAAGTATCATATAAACTTGTGGAAAATAGGCATCTGATGACCCCTTTAAAGAGCTTGAATTTGACTTTTTTATTTGATTTAAGTCCTGAAAACAGCCATATTTTTGAAAAGGTACTTGAAAAGTACTTCAATTATAGAAAGACAAATGTGAAAGAAGTGTTTAAATTTGACACAAAATTAATGTAGATATAGAGAAATTTCTCATGGCTATATAAATACAATCATATGATTCATCTTTCATTGTTCAGGTCAATCGTATATTAATGTGGAAAAAATCTGAGAGAGAGAGAAAAGTGATTTCTTTGACATAGCAGGGTTACAGTTACCACAGTCATTTCATGTGCTGCACTTTAGATGTACCATTTTGTTTTATTAGTTTATTTGTAGTAATCTATTTACCTTTTTATAGAATTTGAAAGATAATAAAGATATTGTTTGATAAGTGAGATCACAGATTGTAGTCCTCGAAAGCTAAAAACGTAGTCCTTGAAATTCATTTTACAGTATCTTTTTACAGTTTCTTTCAGACAAAAATGCCCTTTTTCTGTCCTCATGATCTAGTACCGCACACACGGGGGAAACATGCTAACCTAATCATGCTTTTGTTCCAGGTACCTGCTGAAATTTTCATACATTGATCGAACCAGAATTGGTGTGTTTGGTCAGGTAAGTGGCAGTTTAAGTGTCACACGAATGCTGTAATGGTAGAAAATCACTGCTCTTTCTTCACACTTCCATATTTGTCTTTCCACAGGATTATGGAGGATATATCGCACTTCTTCTGATTAAATCCACCGAGAACTTGTTTAAATGTGCGGCGGCCATGTCGCCTGTGACAGATTGGAGTTTGTATGGTAAGTTATTGTGATGTGAAAGTGCTTTTTTTTTTTTTTTTTTTTAAGTGTATAGGTGAAACTTGAAAAATTAGAATATCGTGCAAAAGTTCATTTATTTCAGTAATTCAACTTAAAAGGTGAGATATCTCACGTTGCATGTAATGATTCTATATAATGTATTAGTTTCACCTTTGCACCGTGCGTGTGTGTGTGTGTGTGTGTGGGTGTGTCTGACATG